>LOND01002071.1:56046-71086 GCA_014220965.1 Paragonimus kellicotti | reverse complement strand
TGTTGTACAACGATACTAGTGTTGTGATCCAAAACGCGGATGGCACAAGGGTTGTTTATTCAGAAAAGCAACGCGTGGGTTATGCGTTTCAACAAGACAACAAACGAAAACACTCATCTGCATACGGTATTCGGCCCCGACCGCCACAGACGTCAACGCTCAGTTCGTTTACGTTCCCTTACGTACCAAGAATCATTTCATGCAATGCTGCACTCCAATAATTCTTGTATTTTTCCTGCAGCTATTCTGGTGCCAAAATATATGCTCTGGTTCCACTACTGAATTACAGTGGTGTGAGTAGTATAGCATGATCGCTCCTACTCACTACACTAGTATGTTGACTATTCGTCGAGAATGGAGACACGAGACAGATTAATCACAAACGCAATAATCACCGTCAGCATTGCACCATTTAAACTCAATCTGCCTTCAGTTCAAAAAATAGTCAGCAAGTGGTACTTACGTTCGGAACAATCACGTAACGTAACAGCGTGAAACATGTACACCAATAAGTCAGAACAAAGCAGAGTCAAAACTACTTAAGAGTAGTCCTTTGAATCGTGGAACTGGGATGTTTCAGCGTGACACGGACAAAGGTGCATAAAACCAGCGGGCCAGCCAACTAACAACAAGACCGAGACACATGAACGCGACCCAGACGGGACACAACGGTATTGAATTGTATAAAAGTAGACGTTATGATAATTCGTTAGAATGTAGTGGAGTATTGTAGTGACCATATATCATAATTGAAATGTGTTCCAGTGGTTTAACTACATGCAGAATTACGCCGTACATACTGCTGAGTATATTACAATTTCGCTTGTTCCTTCACTGTTATGCCGTTGCACAGACACTAGATCTGTGCTTGACCTAAGTACATTTGTGGTTACGATTGCGTATTCCAAACTGCTACAGCTGGCATTGTGCTGACTTTTTTTCACGGTGGATTTTTAACTTTGGAAAGACCTGAATAAACAGTTACTGTCTGTTAACTCCAATCGATAACCCCGCGATTAGGACTTCCTAGACAGGTCGAAATCTCCGATCTCATTAAACCTGCTAGGCGATATTTTAGATTACTGATGAGTAGTCGGGATTTGGTTAATTTCAAGTTGAACATAATCATATATATATATATATATATACATTACAGAAGGGAAGGGAAAAAACAATACGCTTTCTCATGGTTATTAGCAAGGATACTTAAGCCTTGTGTCAAAGCCTATCGTCTCCAGATTCTCCTATTTCACTTCCATAAGCACTTTTGAAGTATCTGATGCTTAAGCACGTTCAGTCTGTTAATTTTGAAGATGTAGAAAATGCAAAATTTCTTATCTTGATGAGGAAGGACAATCCGGGCAGTTGTGCATTCGTACTCTAAACTTGAGATGCACTATGTAATCTCAATGAATAACCATAATTTCAACTAGGGTTTCCAGCGAAGGTCGTCCTTACCAAAAGAGCCATCCATCTAATCAGCTGGAATCCTCTGTAAGCAAATTTAAAATGTTAGAGCTGCCGTGAACAAAGCAGTTGTCATATAATACCAACAATGATGAGGAGTAGACTCATCAACAATAGTAGGCAACAAAGAAATAACTTGTCAAAAGAAGACGGTAAACGAACCATATTTTTCTGGGTAAAACTTTCGAAAAACAGATAGAATGCAGTGAACCTAATTTCCAAATAAAAGTGTCACAAATCCGAACCATCTGGTGATGGCTGAAGATGTGCTTAGTCCCACTGTCTTGGAAAAGTAATCTCAACCAATTTTCAACCCATCGTATACTTACTGTAAACACCATTAGTTCCACTCGATATGTAGCAATATCAAATACCAATAACGGTGGTGGTCTTGAACATATCCACACTATTGACAACGGTGGTTGAGTCTGTGAGAATCTTTTGTTGCCCTTAAGTTCACAGGTACTAGTGTTGTGATCCAAAACGCGGATGGCACAAGGGTTGTTTATTCAGAAAAGCAACGCGTGGGTTATGCGTTTCAACAAGACAACAAACGAAAACACTCATCTGCATACGGTATTCGGCCCCGACCGCCACAGACGTCAACGCTCAGTTCGTTTACGTTCCCTTACGTACCAAGAGTCATTTCATGCAATGCTGCACTCCAATAATTCTTCCTGTATTTTTCCTGCAGCAGTGGAGCTAGTGCGGAGCTTACTTCTGCACACGACGTGGCGGGTACTGGCTCTGTAGTGCGCACTGCCATCGGATTCAAACGCGCTCCACAATCATCGAGAAACTTGTGAATGTGGAGGTTCTGTTCACTTCTATCACCACTGTTTTCTGCTTCCACATGTTCACTACAGTTATCTTCATCCCCGTCAGCACAATTATAGTCGTTCCTGGCCGGATCCATGGAAGCATAAACATTTGAGGAAAGGCAAGCTTCCAGGATTAAAGACGTCACGAGCACCTTAGTTTGATTGTTCAGTGGTTGCCGTCGGTGGGTAGCATAGAAGGGCATCACACGGTCAATCGGCAGCTGCATCTTCGACAGACTAATACCGGTTCGAAGGATTTTGAACAGTGAACGATTTTCTGGGACTATGGCGCAAGGGACCGACAGCGTTGAAGTTCGTACCATCTTTAGAGGCAATAAGCTCTCCGGTATAGATTTCTCTGGACTTTCGAAGACCACCCGTTATCCACATAAAAGATGCACACAACTAAGAAATTTGAATGATACAAATGTAGCAAATGTCTTGAAACTTCGTGATCAAGTACTGTTAACTCGCTCCTGGCGATTCAGGATAATCCGCTCAGTTATATGAGATCAACAATTCCAATAACCCTTTTTGTACGACTTTCCATGAAGACGTTGAGCAACACGTAGCGATAATCCAACGATCCTCCAATGACCGAAACAAGACTGGATCACAGTGCCACGGTACTAGTGAACAACCGGACAACCTCAGCAGTTTAGATAGACGAATCGTTTCCAGGAGCTTAACTATATGTACTTACCGAACAGACCAACAGAGTTTGCTCCAGCAGCTAACTGACTTAAAAATAATGGGAACGAACCAAGACTCAAAAAGGTAATGCACGCACCACTCAAGCAAAGTACAATAACCGGCAACTGGCTATTCGCACAACTATCAAATTGACGCGATAAAACAAAAACATCTAGGTCAAGGTCCAATTAACGGTCAGAAACAGGAGGAAGAATATACGGGAATAAACATTTGGGGGGGATAGGGTTGGGTCAGATTTTCACGTGACTGTACTTCAAAGGTGGATACATTTATTCGAACGACTGGGCCAACTGAAATATGTTTCAGTCTATGAGACTTCAGAATAGGCAATCAGCCGGTTTGGATTTTATACGATAATATTTGAAAAAAGTAAAGTGAACCTGCTCCCTCACCATGGACACAGATCATCCCGCAAAATGCCGTCGAAATGGAGTAAGAAGACGCAAGTTCACAAGCAGTCTGCAATCAACAGCTAATGGGCACATTAAGACAATTTGATGTAGGAGAAGACAACATCAGAATAAACGACTTCAACAAAAGCAAAAGATCTTTCTGATGAACGTCGGTACGGTTGTCTTGCTGGTTTTAATCTGTACATGAAAGACTCGAACGGAAAAGCAGAAAAGTTATCCAGTGAACCATGCGTGGACACATCATCGGCAAGGTGTTCCAACGAATGCACGTTGTATACCATCTCTGCTTGACCATACAACTTGCAATAATTCAACAAAAATACGCAGTAATTGCTTTGCAGTCATAATGTGTAACGCTGAAAGTCGGGTGACATAAAATAAATATAGAAATGGACAAGTCTAAAAAGTTGCTATACTTATCATTGTCCGAAATCTTCCGCAAAGTCGTTGGTCCGATGCATGGTAAAAATTGTCCACACACGGTCGATTTCCAGTTCTTGACGTCTGTCAGTCCGCGGCATTTGCCAGGAAACTCACAAGATAAGCTCGTCCGACATTTCAAAGTCCGTTCATATGTGCGCTGGAGCGCTCGAGAGCCTACAAGAACGCTTGTTGAAACTGGTCCCGATGTCCAAATAGCAACCATACGAAAAACAACGCCCAGATATAATGAATGCATACAGTCAGTGGGGAAAGTGGAAGTCATACTGACCAGGAGCGACACAGACCGGGGCAGGGATGTGGGGTGTGCGATGTGAAACGATCCGTCTGTTCAAACAAAACCGGTTTGCGGAGTGAACTTCACTTTCCGTCCGAAGTATACACCTCGCCGATTGCACTTGTCAGAGCCGTAACAGACACTGTGCCTACGTACCTGTTTAATACATGAGGGAGCTGGTGTATCACATATTACCACTTTTAAACACTGTAGCGGAAACATTGTTAATCAGTATGGCGTTGGATAGCACATTACGAATTTCTTGCAATACGTTGAAGAGATATACGTTGACGTCTTCCAGTTTGTTTCCTCCTCCAGAACCACCAACTACAAATGGGTAGGTTACAATCGGCTCAACCGGGCGACAGAGCACCAGCCATACTGTGGACTTTCTTGTACTCGTTAGGGGTAAACCATTCACGTTAAACTAGACGTCTACAAACGTTAAATGCTATAGCCACCTGCTTAGAACAGTATTCACGATGTAAAAAATTAGATCACAGCTTTTGAGTGTGTCCAATATGATCACCGCCAGCGTACCCCCAAATGGTGGAATCGGAGTGGCGAGTCGCTCGGTCCTAAAGCCTTCATCCACGAACCGTTTCACCTCGTCGCCTATGCCAAAAAGGCGGAATGCTTGCTGTACAGTCAAGCTAAATGATTGCTTGTCCATTCTACGGAGGGTCAGATACAACCTGTTATAGGACGCGAATTGAATGACAGACTTTAAACAAAGGTGGAGGCAACAAGTGACGCATTCCGCCGTGAAGTTATCAAAATGTGGGAATTAGACAGCTATAGAAAAACTGTACGACACTAAAAGAAAATAGGCAAAATGATTGCCTGGACATTATAATGTTAGCCGAAACCAAGCTGATGAAGTTTAACGAGACTCAATGGTAGGTGAGCATGCGTTACTTGTTTACAACATAACACCCAAATTCTCGATTGTATTCCGGCAGAACTCAGAGAGGATATTCTCCACTAGTCGTCTATTCGTTGGAAATGCAAACAGCCATTTTGAAAGCTATGCAATCGAAATTTTTTAGCCAGTTCAATTGTAATCAGTTCAAGCCAACAGTCATTACGGAATGGCAATACTGGGCACAATCTTCTGACACTTAACCTTTATGAACACCCGATCAATTGTGAACAAAAAACAAGAACCGTCAAACTAATTATATGAAGCTCATGCGCAACAGTCACCAATGTTTTCCGTGAAACCAGTAAAAACAGCAGAACCAATACAGAGCCCCCAGTTGTCAGGAAACTGATAGGGAGCCGTGATCTACTGCTTTGCACACATTCACCCAACGTTAGCTGGACCAAAGACATATAGGTACCTCGGGATTTCACTTGGTTGAACCTAGTGTGGCATCGCAAACGACACCGAACTGTCCCAATTTCTTTTGCGTCCACAGCACAGAATCCCTCACCACAAGGTTTCTGTACCGATACGACGGTGATGGATCGCACCTGAAAGGTCGAAGGTTTGTGGAACAAAACAGCATTATCGCCATTAACCTACTTCGGGAGTTTCTTCACATAAGACTTATGTAATGACGTCCATTCACGGATAACCGTTACATGGGCCGTTAATACACACGCGAGTGTTGTGCTTAAGCTCTAAAAGGAAAAATATAATCAGATTCGAGGTCGAAAGCTTCAGACGTATCGGCTAAAAGGGCAGTGAACAGATTAAATGTTGTTGTCCAAGCGATACTAGTGTTGTGATCCAAAACGCGGATGGCACAAGGGTTGTTTATTCAGAAAAGCAACGCGTGGGTTATGCGTTTCAACAAGACAACAAACGAAAACACTCATCTGCATACGGTATTCGGCCCGACCGTCACGGCTGCCACAGACGTCAACGCTCAGTTCTTTACGTTCCCTTACGTACCAAGAACCATTTCATGCGATGCTGCACTCCAATGTTTCTTCTTGTATTTTTCCTGCGGCTATTTCGATGTCAAAATATATGCTCTGGTTCCACTACTGAATTACAGTGGTGTGAGTAGTATAGCATGATCGCTCCTACTCACTACACTAGGATCTTGACTATTCGTCGAAAATGGAGACACGAGACAGATTAATCACAAACGCAATAATCACCGTCAGCATTGCACCATTTAAACTCAATCTGCCTTCAGTTCAAAAAATAGTCAGCAAGTGGTACTTACGTTCGGAACAATCACGTAACGTAACAGCGTGAAACATGTACACCAATAAGTCAGAACAAAGCAGAGTCAAAACTACTTAAGAGTAGTCCTTTGAATCGTGGAACTGGGATGTTTCAGCGTGACACGGACAAAGGTGCATAAAACCAGCGGGCCAGCCAACTAACAACAAGACCGAGACACATGAACGCGACCCAGACGGGACACAACGGTATTGAATTGTATAAAAGTAGACGTTATGATAATTCGTTAGAATGTAGTGGAGTATTGTAGTGACCATATATCATAATTGAAATGTGTTCCAGTGGTTTAACTACATGCAGAATTACGCCGTACATACTGCTGAGTATATTACAATTTCGCTTGTTCCTTCACTGTTATGCCGTTGCACAGACACTAGGTCTGTGCTTGACCTGAGTACATTTGTGGTTACGATTGCGTATTCCAAACTGCTACAGCTGGCATTGTGCTGACTTTTTTTCACGGTGGATTTTTAACTTTGGAAAACCTGAATAAACAGTTACTGTCTGTTAACTCCAATCGATAACCCCGCGATTAGGACTTCCTAGACAGGTCGAAATCTCCGATCTCATTAAACCTGCTAGGCGATATTTTAGATTACTGATGAGTAGTCGGGATTTGGTTAATTTCAAGTTGAACATAATCATATATATATATATATACATTACAGAAGGGAAGGGAAAAAACAATACGCTTTCTCATGGTTATTAGCAAGGATACTTAAGCCTTGTGTCAAAGCCTATCGTCTCCAGATTCTCCTATTTCACTTCCATAAGCACTTTTGAAGTATCTGATGCTTAAGCACGTTCAGTCTGTTAATTTTGAAGATGTAGAAAATGCAAAATTTCTTATCTTGATGAGGAAGGACAATCCGGGCAGTTGTGCATTCATACTCTAAACTTGAGATGCACTATGTAATCTCAATGAATAACCATAATTTCAACTAGGGTTTCCAGCGAAGGTCGTCCTTACCAAAAGAGCCATCCATCTAATCAGCTGGAATCCTCTGTAAGCAAATTTAAAATGTTAGAGCTGCCGTGAACAAAGCAGTTGTCATATAATACCAACAATGATGAGGAGTAGACTCATCAACAATAGTAGCAACAAAGAAATAACTTGTCAAAAGAAGACGGTAAATGAACCATATTTTTCTGGGTAAAACTGTCGAAAAACAGATAGAATGCAGTGAACCTAATTTCCGAATAAAAGTGTCACAAATCCGAACCATCTGGTGATGGCTGAAGATGTGCTTAGTTCCCACTGTCTTGGAAAAGTAATCTCAACCAATTTTCAACCCATCGTATACTTACTGTAAACACCATTAGTTCCACTCGATATGTAGCAATATCAAATACCAATAACGGTGGTGGTCTTGAACATATCCACACTATTGACAACGGTGGTTGAGTCTGTGAGAATCTTTTGTTGCTCTTAAGATCACAGGTACTAGTGTTGTGATCCAAAACGCGGATGGCACAAGGATTGTTTATTCGGAACAGCAACGCGTGGGTTATGCGTTTCAACAAGACAACAAACGAAAACACTCATCTGCATACGGTATTCGGCCCCGACCGCCACAGACGTCAACGCTCAGTTCGTTTACGTTCCCTTACGTACCAAGAGTCATTTCATGCAATGCTGCACTCCAATAATTCTTCTGTATTTTTCCTGCAACTATTCTGGTGCCAAAATATATGCTCTGGTTCCACTACTGAATTACAGTGGTGTGAGTAGTATAGCATGATCGCTCCTACTCACTACACTAGTAGGCACGCTTTAGTCTTGGCCGTAGAGAAGATTCGCTCAGAAATGTACGGCGCGCTACTTATACGTACCAATCTTTTGTAAAAATTAATTTTCATCCATCTGTTGTTGGCCTTAAGTATATGAAGATCCCAAAGCTTTCCTCCACATTGTCGGTTGAGTCTTTCGAGACTAGGACTCGCGGACTGATTTTGCGATGGTGTATGTGATAGACCAGTCGGCCTCGACATATCAGGTAAACTTTTTCTTGGAGAGTTGCACAAGTCCATTTAGGCTCTGTGAACCTGTTCGTACTACATTGTAAATTAACTGTAAAGGAGTCAGCCACTTGCGCTACACCAATTGTAACGCCGTCAAAACATGGTCGAACACCAAATGTAATGAATTAACTCATTACTGTAAGCAAGTGTTTGTTGCAGAGTTGTACGATGTAGGAACCGTAAGGCATTCTCCGCCGGTGTTCGTTTGAGGTAGGCTGAGAAACTTGATATTAAAGATGTATGCTCGCAAATTCCTTTTCACAGTGTGTCCAGTATGTCAACTTTAATAAACACTCCAGTCGGACTTTAAAAGTATAACTTTCTGCTCCTTGGATTAAATGGTTCCTCAGCAATTTTTCAAGATTTGATACACACAGCCACTATTGACACTGGTGTTGCAACCTAAGGATAATACTGTATACAGTACTATCATAGATTGCCTGCTCTACTTGTGTCGCTTATCAAAATTTCCCACCACATGCGTTGTTCCTCCTAAAGTCCCACTAGCTGGCATGACAGATGCTTCGATTAGAAACACAGGTGCTGGACTAGATCAAAATGAACATTCAGTTTTGTGTACCTCGGAACAACTCAGTTTAGTTAGACCTGACCATGCTCAGACCTAGACAGAAGTGGTCGTCACTTATTGGGATGTGACTGATCTTGACAAATAGCCTACTGATTTGCATTCTACAATCATATCGCACCATGAAGCATCAGTCTACTTATCACCCAATGAACTGCTCGCAAAAAACATCAACGGCTATGCTTATACCATAAACCATCGCTCTCTCTCTCTCAACACATTCGTATGAGACTCAACATTGACTGTTCAAGTAAATACTACACACCGACTACTGTCCCAAATCTAATTGTACAAATTGGAAACCCAAGTTGTATTTCGGTTCAGCCGTTACCATTCAGTCGTGTTAACCTGATTCATGCACTAGAGAATATGCACTGTTATTTTGGCTGAACTTGAAGGATAGAGTATGCCTAAGAAATTGTTCCGAAACTTTGCACTCGTCGTCGAAAACTTTCAATTACTACAGGCTGCAGTTTGTGTTAACGACGAGGATATTGTGCATCCTACACTTCATGCACTCTGGTCATTTTGATATAGAAAAAAATAAGGTCCGCGACATGACTGATAAGCCGGAGACCAGAGATTGACATCGACATTCCCTTGAATGGCAGGTGATTGTAGCAATTGTGTATACAAAAGTCATTCCAAGCCATTCAAATGGATGTTCAAGGTTGATATCGTGTGAACTTTGGCAACGCCTGTGTGCGGATTATTGTAATCCACTTTTGAACAAATACTACGTCATAGTTATACTTGATTCCTATTCGTGCTGGCCAGAAAAGAGTTTCGCAGTTTCACTATGTAATTTAAAGGTTACTGTATTTGGGATTTTTAGCAGAATTCCAGTCCATCCGTTGACGACAACGGCAGTCATTTTATCGTACAAAATGTGGGAGACTGGTTGAGTGAATTGGATTACATATATACTTTGAAGTGCCATAACATCTCTAAATGCATTCAGTTTTGCTGAACTCGATAAACGTGTTGAAAAAATGTAGCTCATACTGTAGCGAAAAGGCGTCCAATAAAGCACAATCTTTATTGTCCAACTCGCTGGTTGCCATGCTACGCACGCGCTCGCGTTTATGAGTCAGAATTCCAGTCCACAACACGCCCCGGTTTCCGCTCACACGTCGTGTGCACTTCTGCCCGGTTTATGTGTGTGATCGGCGCCTTCTATCGGGGGGTTTCCGTCTGCCACTCCTCGTCCGTTGGTCCGATCTGTTGAGCGATGGCTCGTCCGGTCGCTCGTGTTGTCCGCAATCTATCCACTGTGGGCTTTGACCGTATTCTACGACCGTGTCGAGATATTCCTCCGAGTGTTGGAATAATCGCGCCCCCGATCTGGTCGTCCATCCTATTTTGCCTGCCATGTCTCGCCCGTTGGTCCGATCCAGTTGAGCGATGACTCATCCGGTCGCCCATGCTGTCCCCGATCCGCTCGCTGTGGGCTTTTGGACGTACCTCCCCCGCGTTGAGGTATTCCGCCGAGTGTTGGAATACTCGCACCTCCGGTTTGATAATCCACCACAATATAACAACGAGGTGAAGTCCAACGGACCTATTTGAACAAGGTGCTTTGGAAACTAACATGCTGAATCTGTTTACCATGGCGACAATGAACCTTGACCTTTCAGTGGAAAAGTATCGAAAAATCTCGACACTTGTATGTACCGAATACTCGGTTCAGCTGATGATTCTGCGTGCCACAGACATGTTGATCAAATTACATACAACTACCCTGACACGGAGGATACGTAATGTGATAATGAAAATTTGGTTTCTGATGTGAGGAAGTGCCACAATAAGGCCGGTGCAGACAGGAATTGCTGGGAACCTGAAGAAGTAGAAACAACGTCAACACAACGATACAGACTTTTACTTAAATTACGGAAGGTAACCTTAACTCATAAGTAAACTCTGCAATAGTTGTTTACTCACAGATGTAATTACGTTGTGTATAGTGCGGATTACAAGTTTGCAGATTCACTGGCTATGTTACTGTTATTGCAAAGAAACTAGCTCTGGGCTTGAGCTAAGTTCAGCTACAATTATTATTGCGTATTTTAAACTACTACAAGCATCCTATGACTGTCCCAGAAGTGCGTTCCGATATTTCGTGCTGGTTAACATTAGTTGCTGAGGCCAAAGTTCCTAATGCAATGACGAAATAGGCTGGCGTGTCGGGTTAGAAAATGTAACATTTCACTTCAGGTTGTTCAAGAATCCTCCGTTATTTGGATTATCAATCGCATCGCTTTTTTAATGATAATAGTTTAGCAGAAGACAACCCCGAGGGATAATCAACCAAGCGGATATATAGTTCCGTTTAATGCAGAGCAGTTGGCCAGTTTGACTACCACAATTTGAGAACCGCTGACACTTGTATGCATATATTAGGCTCATATACTTCGTAGCCGGCTCAGCCCGAAAAGTACGAACGAATAATTCTTTTGTTAAGGCTCAAGGGCAATGAGAATCTCCATCCGGACTTGGGGTTTAACTTCAGTTATTGAGACTCTATCAGCCATACACAAGGTGTGAGACAAACATCATAGCAAATCACTACGGCACAATCGTCCGTCAATAAGTGTTCCGTCAAACCTGCCATCAGAACTCCTCAGTTAAGCTTAAATCCACGAATCTAATGAACCAGTTAAGCAAAGGCTGTGAACACCGATCAACATGCTCGCGTCACATGCACCAATACAAGAATTTGATGTTGAACCTTGATACAGGCACACATAATTCGGAAGCTCCAGTAGGAGTACAGGTTGAGTTTGACGTTTACATTCGAATACACGGGCTGAAACCAAATCAAATCGTGAAAATCAGCTTCGACTATAAGATCAAATCCGACTTCCATGTGTCTCCGGTTCTCCGATTACCCTAGGTCCACCTACCCCGGATGCAATTCAACTCCCGCTCTCTTTGAGTTTTACACTATTTGTGTGAGGTTTAATCAACCGTTTGGTTTATTGACATAATCTTTGTGCTAGAGCGAAATCTACATGAGAGGAACTGGGATAACAAAAAAAACGTAAGCACATACGGTCTAAAATATGTTTGGAATTTGCACGGGTTAAAACGTTCATAAGAATGATACCCCATTTCACATATACCAAAATGCAAGAATTTGAATTTGAAGAGACCGAAATTCCGAAAACATTTGTAAATAAATGTACATGAATTAATTGGAAAGAACATGAGTTTCAGTCAAGCTGTGAAACATCCGGTTGCTGAGGCTTCGCAGTATCTGAGACCAGAAGTTCTGCAATATTATACTTACGATACCGATCAAAATGTTCCAACATACTGATGCATGCAACATTGCGCAAGACGTTCACAAAAATCATCACCGATGGCGAATGAGGACTAATTCGCCACGAAGGACTCACAGCCCGTACTGCATTGACTGTCGCTTCGATTGCGTTATCACGCGATAGTCGATCATAGTTTCGTGCTTTGAACAAAACTAAAAATGTTTTGGGACCTTCCAAGGTGGCTTGTTCAGCAATTTGGGAAGGCACCATTGGACAGTGACGAAGTAAACATTCGGAATTCGATTGCTGACCACATGGCCGCACCGAGTCACTTCGTATGCTCTGTTCATTAGTTCCGAGTTGTTCAGGAGGCACAGCATGCTCCTTCACGTCAGGAGGAATTGTACTGTTGAGAAAGCTGGACCAAACTTTTTTCACGCAGGCGTTGATATCACTAGCGTTTGCGTTACAAGTAGCCGCTACAGGAAGTAGTCGAAGCACATGGCGAGAATTTGATAACTTGGTTGACAGCAGATGCTCGAAAACGGAATTCGCCAAAGCAGTGGCACTAAAATTGTCTGCATAGTGCAAAACGAACAAACAATTCGAAACTCCACTACGTACCGAATAGAATGAAAAGCGCGGTGGAGCGGACTCGTTGATGTTTGGCGTGATACTACCGTTTAAATTTTCCCGTTTTAACTGTGCCAGAATGTCATCATCATCATCTTCCTCATCCTCCCCTACCTTTAATGACGGATTGCTACGCTGGTCGCCTGATAAATCGGAAAGATTACTCGCAGTAGGTCTCTCAGAGGAATTATGCTCATTGCATCTCTGGAGGGCGTCATTGAGTAGCCGGAAAGCCTCTAGCAATGCAAACCTTTCCTTTTGATTGCAAGTAACCAAATACCCGGTCATTCCAGGCGCCAGAGATTTGGGGGCAGTTGATATGAATTTGGTTTCGTCTACATTTCCGGTCAATTTTTGACGCTTCATTGCTGCAGCACATTTACGATAGTAGACTTTTCGTTTCCTTTTATTCGGATTCATATCACACAGTCCCACCAACTGTAAACACAAGTGGATAAAAGAAAATTGAGAAAAAACGAGAAATGGAACGAATTACTATCACAACAATACTCCATAAAGTCAACTAACAGCCAATTCAAATAAAGTCAACACTTGGGCACAACTATTTCCAGTGAATCAACTTTCAACTTAGTCATATCCCAGGGTAGTGAACAGACAAGAATAGCTGACCGAATGAAAGAATGACGGTTGGGTGCGGCAGGCTTTAAAACTGGAAATGATACAGATCTCACCAGCAAGAGGAACGTTTATGAGAAGATCCTTGGCATAATCATTCACTTCATTGAACATAAATAGACGATATTCTTTTACAGGGCAGTGTGATTTTCATCAACAAACCAATTTAGGAGAATAATCAAGGATTAAGCCTAACAGAAGTTGAGAAGTTTCCCTGGGGTGTCGTAGAATGTAGGAAACACTTAGAACTTGTCTAGACTGTGACCAACATCAGCAAGCAAAGCAAGCAGACCGCAAGTTGAGAAGTTTCCCCGGGGTGTCGTAGAATGTAGGAAACACTTAGAACTTGTCTAGACTGTGACCAACATCAGCAAGCAAAGCAAGCAGACCGCAAGGTGGACTTTCATATCAAGTTATTATCAGTCAAAGTGCATCAAATGCACTAAATGAAATCGTAGATGGGCGATGGAGGCGAACAGACAGCGAGTGCATAAGCATATATATATATATATATATATATATATATATATATATATATATAAGCAACAACTTAACACCAACTCGAATAAGTATAGACACACTGTCACAACTTGAGCGAACAGAGTGTCAATAAATTCCGGAGAATTGATATTCAACATACTTTCGATTCTCGAAACCGGTTGCCCGAAAATTCCTTGTGGAAACATTCATCATCATCACAGACAGCAACACGTCAGCGGTTCAAAGTGATCGGAAACTGCCACACAACCAGGAAAAGAAAGGCAAACCATGTACAAGACGAAAAAGGAACGGAGGGGAAAGTGGACCTAACTACTAAAATAGCTACGTCTATATTCAAACATACAACATCAAGGCGCCTACACCTTGCAAACAAACAACCGAGCTGTAAGTGAAAGTAAGGCGTCATCAGCAAGACAGCTTCCTTACGGCTTTCACTGCCCCGCATCATTAAGTGCACTCACTTCACAGACAACTCGGCCAAACAACGACAACATTCACGCCACTGAGCTCGATTAGCCGCCATCTCACCTAACGTCTCAGCCACCGACTAGCTGGTGCCACCCGATACGAGCGATCGAACGCAGACATCGGTGGTCAAATACCTGGAGACGGTTCACGTCCTCTACCTCTGAGCGGCCACGTTTCGCTGCCGTAAAGTAATACAGCCCTCACTGTTGTCTGATATACGCGACCCTTAAGCTTCAGAGAAATACCTCTCTGTCGCCATAGGTGTCTCAGATTAGCGAACACCGCCCTAGCCTTGGAAATACGCGCTTCTATTTCATTCCCTACACCTCCGACGCCACCGCTGATGCAGCTTCCCAGGTATACAAACCGGTCAACAATCTCCATGACTTCATTATCTAACATTAAATCTACGTGATCACAACAATCTTGCAGAAGCACTTTGCATTTTGAGGCTGCAAAGCGCATTCCGAAGTATTTAGCAGAACGCGAAATAGCGTTTAGCGTTGTTTGTGCCGCTTGAAAGTTGTCAAACAACACCTTGTCGTCAGCATAATCAAGATCAGTCAGTCTTTCAGCAGGTAGGGGGTCCACGCTGGCA
>LOND01002071.1:43636-55946 GCA_014220965.1 Paragonimus kellicotti | reverse complement strand
GGTCGGAAATGGACTGAGAGATAAATTTGATAGGACAATGAGAGAGGGATCAGCAGTAGCATGTTTTCACCTACCCACCCAGCCGTATGCAGCAGGTAGGGCGATCCGGTTTATACTGCGATACGACCGATGCAGTATGGAATAGCTTGTGTTGTGATTATTCATCGTTGTATGTGGGCTGAGATACTACCAGGACGCCCAGACTTAGACAGAAAAACGACTAGGGTTTTTAACCAAAGCCTTTGGCTCAAAAGCCTGTACCGCAAGGCAGCGAGTGGGTGGCAATGTATCAGAACTGGTGTAGTGAGGGCGAGCGATCGCACAATACCAATCACATCACTACTATTCAGTAATGGGATAAGAACACAGATTTTGACATTGAAGTGGCCGCGGGAAAAATACAAGAACATCGCAATGCAACATAAAATGAAATGGTTCTCAGTACATACAGGAACCGAGCATTTGGCGTCTGTGGCAACCCTGACGTTCTGGGACCGGTATCGTACGCAGATGAATGTTTTTATTTGCTTTTATGTTGAAACGCATAACCCATGTGCTGGTTTCGTGAATAAATAACTCTTCCGCAATCCGTGTTCTTGGCTCACAACACTGGTACATTTTCCCGGAAAAAGATGTCAACTTTCTTCCAACCCCCAACCTGGAGGACTAGTGTTGTATAACAGGCAGTTTCGTTGTGAGTAGTATACTACTCACAAGCGACATTCGGGAACAAAGGGCAAGCCCCAACGCCAGGAAGACGACGGACCAGAAGTGAATATTGGAATAGTGTGCACGCGCTATGGGAGAAGTGCCACCAGGGCGAATGACAACGTACTGCTACCCAATGTATGTGAACGCATATCAGCCGTGCAAATGAGTGTACACGTTTGTGGTCCCATGTTTAACATGACCTGTACGGGAGTTCGTGCAATAAACGAATTTGCTGGCCAAGCGTCTTTGCGGTCAAACCAGGAGACTGTGGTTTGTCAGACCTCTACCTATTGGCCTGCCTGGTATGAGTGACTGTCGGTGTGGTGGCCACACCGTCCAGTTTAGCCCAATAGGTCATCGAGATGCGCAAGCCGTCACACCACGTCAAGGTCCAGTCTCGTTGTGACAGTTGGAAGGGTTCACGTGAAGCAGAATGGTAAACAATATTCGTTATCTAATCGTAACTGTCAACCGGTTTATTCGCACATCCATTGACATCTAGGCAACCATTCAGATTCAAAAGAGGCGGGTTGAGTGGACACGTCAATGCGAGATCCAGAAATGATTCGCAGAAAACCACAACCAAACAAAAGTCGGCTGATCGAGCAAACCAGTATAATAACGAGGTTATCAATCAGGCTGGCAATCAAACGTAGCGTTAGATTTGTTATGAGGACTATAAAAACAAATCGTTCAAGCGCGTAATTCGTCAAAAGAAATAAGTTACAGGCGGAATCATACCAAACAGTAGAAAAATTGGAGCTTTGGAACAAACGGGATTATTTTGCACACATCACAACTTGTCTACAAAATAACTCATGAAAATTTGATAACATCGAAACCGCTTAATGCAACCCGTAGTTTTTTCGTTTTCATTAAAGAAAGCAGTCGGTCACCGATACCAGATACGTGAAAGTAATCAATTCTAACGCACCATCGTCAAGAATCAGCGCAGACACAATATAATACCAGCCATTAACGAGTATGTTGCGGCTTCGTTAAACCAAGGATATCGTAAACCAATGACCTGGTTAAGGAAACATTGGTTGTCTGCTACACGTCACTAGGTGGCTCAATCTCATTATGAAACGTTTACTTGAGAAGAAATCGACACCAACGGTAAAGGCATCGATGGTGCGCGGAACTAGTGTCAATAGCAGAGTTGATGGACGAGAGATGGCAACCTTGTTGTTAATCAAAAATGTACCCCAACGTCTCGTGGGATTTTAACGACATTAATGTTGGCTGCAATGAGGAAAATGGATATACATAAATAAAGTGGACTGAGCTGACGCTCACGCGAAATTGACTTGACTACCCCGACAGGCGTAAAAAACCAAATAATGACACAATAACACGGTAGGATAGCAAATCCAGTCAGGATTAACGAGACTGTCCGTAAGATTACAAAACAGAATCGTGAGGTGGAGAAATATCTGACTGTGAAACAGCTCACTTAGAAAGCACAACAGACACGATATGTACACCTGAAGTGATAGCCATAGGTTTGACCCTCCGTCATATCTATTGTTCCTAATTTGATTTAATCAGCCTTATATTACCCATATAAATGCACATCAGTGCATGATGAAAGAAGTCACATGGCAGATGAGTTGACAGCCGAATGCTGACTGATCCGGGTAATCCAATGTTGAATATCATACAGCCACGGAGGGGCGAATATTTACGGGTGGGGTTTGAGGTTAACTAAATTATTGAATTACTTACACAATTGTTTCCGTACATAAACACACCTTCGGCGATCGATAATAATCTTTTCAAACTCATCCGACGGTTAAAACAGAGCAATTAGCAGTATTGCTTATTCACAAACAATTCTGAATGATAGAGGGCCTCGAAAAGTCACAACGCAACTGAGATTTCAAAATCATTTTCAAGTAATGAAAAGACCAACAAAAGGAAACATTTTTCACGGGTGAGTGGATATCAAAAATATAACAATTCCATTCCGTGATCGCAGCCATTGAAACCCGGCAGAAATGTGTAGTGCAAAACAAATGAATTAGTTTTTAGCACTAATTGCATTCGATCCAAATGATAGGACTCAGATTAGCAGCAGTCTCCGACTTTGCATCACAAGATGGTTCGCATGATGCACGATAACCGGTAAGTTGTGTACTGGATGATATAATCAGGCTGCATAAACCTAGCTAATAATAGTCGGAACAACAGACATCGCAATCGTGGAGTCGACAGGGGACGTTGTTATCATTGAGCTTTATGAGGGCTTAATGTAATGAGTGACACAGCAACAGTCGTGCAGTGGGTAGAGACAACTGTGGTTAAAAGTACAGTTGGGAGAACTTGGCTAGCATTAGCATAAGAGCAACGAAGTTTTGTCACAGACATTTGCCTAACAAACATGTAGATCAATGATGTGAACGACTGCGCCACCGATCTTGCCAAAGGAAAGATCAACAAACCACTTCCACTTCTCGGTAAGATACAGATCCCGGTTGTGTCATGGACAGCCACTGTCTGTGAGCTGTGACAAGAGAGAAACATCAGTCAAGTGCTTCTTGTCAAAATGGGCTGCTGGGAAGTATATATGAATGAGAAAACCTCGTAGCCCAACCGGTAGGGTGCTTTCCGCGTTTGGGCATGCCATTTCTGTTGTCGGTACCAATCCAGTCGAAGCAACTGGGTCCCATCTAAGTTATGACATCTACTACATTGATTACAAATGATGGAATTAAAAATAACCAAGCCATGACTACTTGACAGTGAATACAAGGAAGTTAGATTTTAAATTCCGATCTACATGAGCATATAGACTTGTAATTTGAGAACACTTGGTAGATAATGTGTAATGATATGTGTCGGAGATGTTTTGTTCCCGACGAAGAGGTTCCTTTAGACGAAAACCGTTAGAAAAGAGAAATCAACGTGGACAAGACGTGACTCATTACTTGTATCAGATGGTAACATTTCAGAAATACACAAGCAGAGGTCAAGATTATGCTCAACCTGCAAATTACAGGACAGACATGCGAGAATAGTAAGAAAACAATCGGCTAGATCTTGAATGTATGATAAAGAGAATTAGGATTATTGCGAAGTCTTCTATGTATTCGTTAATTGATGTCTTTAGCGACTTTGATTCATGTGGGTTCCATGAGGTGTACAACGAAATATACTTGTTTTGCATTACACCCATCCACCGAATTTTAATACAGAGTTATTCGAAATGGTCATCAAAATGCAAAAGTTTATTTAATGTACCGACTAATACATCGCAATAAATAATCACGTTAGACCCTAATGTTTGCCAGTATGCCAACGGCTAAAATCGGCACAGCCAGTCTTAGGATGTTCGAGCGAATTTCGAAAGAACCCAAAAGGACTTGCAGTTAAAACTGTTTTTTGATGAGTAAAGTCCGAATCAGCTTACGATCATCGAAAGCGAACAAAAGGAGATAGAACGCAGAAGAGAGTTACCAACAAACCATGTATTCCTTGCTTATCATCATTCACCAAACAGTCCTTGTTGAAATGTTGACGTGACAATGAAGCGAATACAGCTCTGGGAGAGGGAAATTCAAAGTGATGTAGTTACACATAAAATCCGTACCCACCAAAGGTGACGAGGGAAGTGATCATCATCATCATCATCATAGACAGCAATACATCAGTGGTTCACACTGATGCTTGACTGCCACACAACCACGAAGAAGAAAAAGAAAAAACCTATATAGGAAGAAAGAAGAAAAAGAGGGGAGGGGAAGTGGACCTAACTACTAAAAATAGCTACGTCTATATTCAACATACAACATCAAGGCGCCTACACCTTGCCTAGTAAAGATTGTTTAAAAGCGTGGCTACAGACAACACACAACAGGAGGCATAGGTCATTCAAATCCATGGCTACTAAAGAAATTAACAGTGGCCCATTGGTTACGAACACCCGTGCATCAGTCGGACGATCGAAGAATCGAGTACTGACTACAGTGTTCATGTCTAAGAGAGAACAGTTGGATCGCACTCAGACTAAATATGGTCGTACGCATCACACGGCGGCGAGTGCTTTCTGTTTAGCAAAAAAGAAGGTACAAGTGGAAATAGTCTCCATTCTTTCTCGTCTGAACTGATCAAATTCTGTACGCGTTTGAGAGAAGACGTGCGTGACAGGCGATATGAAATTACAATGGCGTGCTAAAAATCGAGTTAACAGCAATCAAGAAATAGAACAGGTGGTGAAGTGTCCTCACCCTGACCTATCTCTAAAAACTTATCAATCACAACAGGAAGAAGACTGACTTCTAGTTACAGTCCATAACTTCAAAAGGATGAGCACAAATAGTGACTCTTCAGCTGTTAAGTCGAGTTTTTCGATAAAAACAATAAAACATTGGCCAGGTATTGCTATTAGGATGTCCAAACGTGAACAAGAACCGCCAGAGAGTAACTCGGGTTCACATCCGAGAATATGTTTCGAATGGCGGTATGGTTCTTTTAAATACAAAAATGAAAGTGAAACTCGATTAGTGAACTGAACAAAAATCCCGGTACCCTATTGGGAACTACTTAACCAGACGAAATTCAAATTAATCTCTAAAATGGTGCAAATCATAACAGCTGTAGCTAACCGTGGTAACACTGGGCCGGTAAGTTCCGTCTCTTACCACAGCTTCAGGCCTCCTTCGTCCCTTGCTTAGACCTAGAAAGCGAATTAATATAGATGCTTCAACGTTCGTACTCTAAACAGATGGTCAGTAGTCCTCTCGACAAGTAGACCGTTAATGATTCGACGTATGTGTATCTGGAGATAGAGTAGGACAGAAATCACGATGAAACTAAGAAGCGCAATGTTATACCAATCTGTTATTACATATTCGAGGCGACTCCACAGCGCGTTACAGGTCAGGCTGGGGTAGGTATAGTTCTCAACACGACGGCCGCAGCCGCATTAGTAGATTGGATTCCTGTTAACAGTAGACTTTGTGCCGTCCGCTTGGCAGGTTCTGTTAAAACCAGCTCTAGACGCAAAACTTTCAGAAATTTATTCATTTGTCTGCTTATGCTCCTACTGACTGTAGTGACATCGGCGTCAAGGACGCATTTTACTCGGATCTGGCCACTCTCCTTCGGTCGACACGTGGCTCTGATATAGTCGTTCTGGCCGGAGATATGAATGCCCATGTCCTTGGTGAAGCCGAATCTCGTTTAGGTGGTAGGTTTGGGATAGCATCACATCGATCAGATAATGGTGGGCGATTGTTGCAGCTGTGCGCTGAGCATAATGCTATTTTTAGCCAGCATTAGTTCTAGACATCGTGCACGTCATTGCTATACTTCGCGCCTGCATTCTCCGAATCAGGCTTGGTCTCAGACAGACCACATAGCCGTTAGTTATAGGTGGCGGGGTTCCATTCAAGACTGTCGTTCTTATTGGAGCACGTGCTTGGATTCAGATCATGCGTTGGTACGTTGTCGTTTTGTTCTTACTTTTGCTGGGCAACGACCCTACCGACAGCAACGATTAGCTGTTGAGAAACTGGCTTCACCAACGGTAAAGCATAAGTATTAAACCAGCTTGGAAAGCTGCCGTAATATTTCTCACTCCGAAGATCCTAATAGCTGCTGGACCCAAATTTCACAGGTAATTTTTGAAGCCGATACTGTAGCGTGCGGCACAGGGTTATGTAAATGGGTTAAACAGACACTGGATTTCAGATAAATCCCTGGAATTCGTTGAGGTCAGACGGAACATTCCTCCTGGTAGATCACATACCGAGTGCAAGAGAGGTATCCGTAGGAAGCTGAAATGTAGCCTAATCACTCATTATGAGGTTGTATAGAGAAAGTTAAGGAAATGGAAATCGCTTTTGCATCCGGGAACGCCGGAAAACTCTTTTGGGTTTATCCGTGCGACTGATCCCAGGCGACAGTCGGTCAGTGAAGCTCTCAGCTAGCCAAATGGAACACTAATCTTTAATAAGTCCAGAAGGTTAGAGCGTTGGGCGGAACACTTTGAGGGTCAGTTTAGCTGGCCTCCTGCTTCTACCGTGTTGCCGCCACAAACTTGTGATGTAGCACCCTGGTCGGTAGATTTGGAACCACCCACTGAGACTGAGGTTCGCAATTGCCTTTCGGCTCTCAATCGTAATAGGGCTGCTGGCCCAGATGATCTCGTGCCGGCACTTTTCAAAGAAGTGGAGAGGCGTTAGTAGAGGCATTGACTCAGTTGTTTCAACTTGTGTGGACGACGGAGACCATCCCTCCGTGCTGGGGTCACTCGATAATAGTTCCCATATTTAAGAAAGGAGCCCGGGGCTCTTGCGAAAACCATAGAGGGATTAGTTTGACCCCAGTCATTTCAAGGGTTCTAGCATCAATTATACTTCGTCGACTCACTGCAGTTCGGGAAGTAAACATTAGGGAAGAACAGGCAGGGTTTCGCCCTGGGCGGGGTTGTATAGATCACATTTTACCCTTCGTCAAATTCTGGAGCAGCGTCATGTGTACCGCCGGCCAACAATCGCCGTATTCCTCGACTATAGTGTTTGATTCGGTGGACCGATCTACACTTTTAGAGTCGCTTAAACGTAGGGGTGTACCGACTAAGTATGTGAACATACTGTCGGCGCTTTATTCCCATACTTCAGCTCAGGTTAGGGTTTACGGCGAAGTATCTGACAGTTTCAGCACCAGGAGCGGCGTACGTCAAGGCTGTCCCCTTTCACCATTTTTGTTCAATTTCGTCATAGACGAAATAATGGAGGACTGTCTGCGGCACTCAAATGATGCCGGCGTGGACCTCCTACCTGGTGAAAGACTGACTGATCTTGATTATGCTGACGACAAGTGTGTTTGACAACTTTCAAGCGGCACAAACAACGCCAACGCTATTTCGCGTTCTGCTAAATACTTCGGAATGCGCTTTGCACAATCGAATTGTAAAGTGCTTCTCCAATATGTGTTACGTAGATTTAATGTTAGATAATGAAGTCATGGAGGTTGTTGACCGGTTTGTATACCTGGGAAGTTGCATCAGCGGTGGCGTCGGAGGTGTAGGGAATGAATAGAGGCGCGTATCTCTAGGGCTAGGACAATGCCCGCTAATCTGAGACACCTATGGCGACAGAGAGGTATTTCTCTGAAGCTTAAGGGTCGCGTATATCAGACAACAGTGAGGGCTGTATTACTTTACGGCAGCGAAACGTGGCCGCTCAGAGTAGAGGACGTGAACCGTCTCCAGGTATTTGACCACCGATGTCTGCGTTCAATCGCTGGTATCGGGTGCCACCAGCAGCGTAAGCAACGAGGAGGTTAGGAAGCGGGTGTTTGGCACTGATTGTCAAACGAGTTCTTTGTTCAGTCGCTACATTTGCACAGACTTAGATGGTTGGGTCATGTACTAAGGATGCCAGCTAGTCGTTTGCCACACCGAGCACTGTTTGCCGACTGGCGCAAGGTGCGAGGTGGACAGATGATGACCTGGCGTAGACAAATGAAATCGTTTACGAAGGGGTTGGTCACTGTAGGTCGGGTTCGTCCCGGGCTGGGGCCCTCGCGACTCACAGAGTCGGTGGCTTGAGACGTTAGGTGAGATGGCGGCTAATCGAGCTCAGTGGCGTGAATGTTGTCGTTGTTTGGCCGAGTTGTCTGTGAAGTGAGTGCACTTAATGATGCGGGCAGTGAAAGCCGTAAGGAAGCTGTCTTGCTGATGACGCCTTACTTGCACTTGCAGCCCGTTGTTGTTGCAAGGTGTGACCCTTGATGTTGTATTTTGAATATAGACGTAGCTATTCTGAGTAGTTAGGACCCCTTTCTCCTCCTCTTCCTTCGTCCTCCTGATCCTATTTTTTTCTCTTTCGTGGTTGTGTGGCAGTTGTGCGTCAGTATGAACCCCTGATGCTTTGCTATTCATGGTGATGAGGAGGAGTAGGAGGAAATAAACTGCAACGGACGTGGTTAATTTGCTACTAGATCCAATCGTCAAACCTCAAGAGGCAAAGCTTCCGTAATCGATTTCCAGGAAATAATAGAATGAAAATTAGATGGTACCGAGAGGACAAGTGCTCGGTACATAATAAAACATTTCACCGACGTCCGATCCAATGCGTGTTTGAAAGACAACAATGCTCTCTTTGGTTCACATTACACGTACGATTCTAATTGGGGAACTCTTTTGAAAGTTCAAACGACTGAACACACGATTGTTTAGGAACTATTCAAATAAAGTGACATGCTGGTAAGGTAAGTCTAGGCTAATGAAGGACAGATAGGATATCAAGTGAAAAGTGGTGTGCACCATCGGTAGGCTCGTACGTAAACTAAATACACAATCTGTACGTCAACACTTTTGTAGGTGAGGGCACTTAGCTTGAGATGGTATTTCATGGTGCACAAGTTCAAAGCGGCAGTTCAAGGCCGGTTTCGTTTATCTTTGCACACATCGAGAATAGATGACCAGAACAAGATTCGAACCACTAACCATTCGCGGTACGAACAGAAGCTGTTGGTTACTAACTCGCCTGTCCTGTAAGTATCGTTTGCGAGCAGTTTATGTTTCGGACTAGATGCAAGGAAACTAAATCAAACTAGTCAGATAGGTTAAATTCACAAGGAGCAACTAAGCCGTTATTCTGAGCAACAGAAGCTGATACTAATCAACAGTGACGACCAGTGTAAAAAACATTGGAGCCGGCAGATGATACTGACAAACCACACCAGGCGGTGAATTTTACACGCCCGACAGTGCTACCATCAGGCAACAGATAGGACTGCATTTATATGGGTTGGTTACAGCCAGGCATCTTACACGAAGACGTATAGCACGTTCACTAATGGAGACACGAACCAACAGTGGGGAAATTTAAAGCAGATGTAAAAAAACATACGGACAAAGGAACGAGCAGTTACTATACGTTCTGCGGTAGGGGGACACTAAATATATTAGCCTGTTCACTCGATTAGTTTATCGTGATAAACATTCATAAAACAAACAGAGGGGCGCATCAAGTGATCATTGAGTGGAAATAAGAAACGGAGGTCAGCGTGAAGTAAAACATAACGGATCGCTCATAAGCAATCAATGTACGGTCAGAATCACCAGCGACAGGTCCCGATCCGAACACTATCACGAATAACACTAGAGATAAAACAATACAAGGCGGGTTGGCAACTGTGCACCAAGTAAATCAACCAATCACGCGGCAATGAGGATATCTAGGAACGCAAACATTCGGTATAACGTGCACAAAGTGGAAGAACAAAAGATTGATTGCGAACTTTATTTGAAGTAAAAAAACATGCTATGCTACAGTAAAATATCACCTAAGAATGACTACTGGCGGTCGGTTGAGAGCGAACGGCGGCTTGGCGTATGTGAGATTCCTGATTGCTCTATATTCCTCGCCTCGTACAATGAAAGCGCTGGGGTTCACAACTTGCACTGGCTTTTCTCAAAGGTAGCTTCGGATGGTTTAGGGAGAAGGTTTGAACGAATTTCGTCAAGAATTCGATCTGCCCCGGCTGCCAACAGATGGGCGGCTAGCACACTACCAAGACGTTGCGCTCGAGCCATTCGAAGACGCGCTACGGCACATGTTGGGCGCACGTGGATCCCCATGAACACACTCGACGAATCACTGGCCAAACATAGTTCATCCTGGACAGAACAGCAACGAAAATACAATTGAAGAGTGAGCGACAGAAATGACACATACATTGAATAAGTCAAAACAGAACTCGTATTGGACTGGTAGGTCGGAGATGTGACGAAGGAAGGAAAAATAGTGTCTACTTAGAAAGAAATGAGATGTGAAACAAGATTATTGAAAATGTAAAACAGATTTACTTTTGTAAGTGCACATATCACTACTGATTTTGACTGCATTAAGTTGCCTAATTAGAAAATAAACAACATAAATTTATTCCCGCCTGATATTGCAGTGTTTTTTAATGACCGTCTTGCCAGATACGCCAAGTGGAACAGAGTGCAGAAACAGGTCGGTTCACACCAACGACACGGAACCCACATCAGTTATTCCAAACGTTCAAAGCAAGCCCCTTAACACACTCATTCCGTATGCCCAATCGAACGAATTCACACAGTCCCGATCAGGCCTCGTCAAATGCAGAGTCAACAGACACATTCACTGCGTCTCAACTGTCCTCACACAGCCTAAGTGAGTATGAACACTGTTGTGGGCCACAACGGAGAAAATAAAACGCAGGCGCGTACCAACGGGAACGATTCGATCATGTACTTATCGATTTCAATAAACCATTTGTGGTTTCGCCAACTTGAAGCCAGTGTAAACCAGATGGGAAAAGACCAGGAGACATATGGGTGCAAAGTGTAGGCACCTTTTTGTTGATTTTTTGAATATAGATGCAGCTATTTTTTGTAGTTAGGCCCCTTTCCCGTCCTTTTCTTTTTTTCCTCCTCTGTCTGCACACGGTTTGCTTTTTTCCCCTTCATGGTTGTGTGGCAGTTGATAATCAGTGTGAACCACTGATGTATTACTGTCTATGATGATGGTGAGGGTGAAAGTCATCGTGCCAAATCCGGCCCATGTTAGTTGCAAAAATCATTAGTGAAATATTGTTCTCCTGCGATAAACGTGATTGGAGTGGGCACTAATCAGCGAAAAAATACTTGAAACAATTGGTTCCCTTGAACAAAGCAGTTAGAACACGAAAACTGGTAGATGCAAGCATTTCGTATTGACTCGTCAGTACCAAATTTACAATAACACGGGTGCGTTTTTTTATAGCAAACAACTAGAGGGGTGGATAATCAATAAGCGTGTTAGATAGGTCATTAAGTCCAGGGAAGGGTCAAATTCACGAACAGTTGTTTCTGAACACAGAGAGCTGGCTTGAGTCGGTTGATTGCGACTGCTTCGGCAAACCGTAAGAATCTTGGGTTAGAATGACGTAACAGGACTCTGAATGCACAAGATGGATCGATAACGTGACCAGTGATCAGGACGTGTCTGGCGATTGAGGAAACTGGCTGTTTACGTGTTTCAGCAACATTGCCGTTCTCCGATAACACGGACTTCTGAACCCATTTAGGTAAATGTTCCTTCATTCTGGAGCTCAAGCATCTCTCGGTTCTGCCTATGTAACTTTCTCCGCAGTTACATACAAATTGGTAAATACAATGTGAAGTGGCACCGATAGGCTGATCTCCTTTGACTGAAGGCACCGTGACTTCAGCTGAGCAGCGATTACACGGAGTTCAGCTGCATTGAAAGTTCGCTTAATTGAATTTCCTCAACCGTTGTGTTGTTTGGTGCATGATATAATCACCCTTAAAAGGCAGCTCTATGTAGACCTTCTTTTTCTCTACAGTGACCACCTCTTCAGATGGTACTTTTTGTTTACTGTGCCTATCTATGAACCTTCTGGGGTAACCATTTGACTGTAGAACAGAAGTAATCAGGTCTAGCTCTTCCCCAAGACTGTCGTGCGTACAGATTCGCCTTGCCCGTGTAAACAGCGTATTTCACTAATGTTCGTTTATGTTGGACCGGTGTAAAGCTGCTGAAGTTTAAGTATTGGCCGGACCACGTGGATTTCCTATAGACAGTTCTTCTAATCGAGCCATCTTCTCGACGATTTG
>LOND01002071.1:22582-33898 GCA_014220965.1 Paragonimus kellicotti | reverse complement strand
CACGATTGGACGTTTTTGTTATTGTTGGTTTCTTTATTCATACCCCCCCCCCAAGTATTATAGACGTTAAATTGGAAGTTTCCCGTTTTATTGGTTATTTGATGCTGACAAGCCAATATGAAATGCTAGCATCTACCAGTGTTCGTCTTCTAACTGCTTTGTTCAAATGATAATTCACCTCATCGAGTAGTGGTTCAGCTCCATAACAAAACCACACTTGATGTTTAGTCATAACCCGCTTGTCTAAAACAACCAATTAGTAAACTGCTTCGAAATATGGTGAAATCGAAGGTAGAAGTGCAAACCAACAAACCTAATGTTGCAATTTACCCCTAGTTACTCCCTAGTTGAGGACCTAGGAAAATAGAGATGGGAGACGTTCGACGTGGCACGTAGTCACAACCACAGACGCGCGTGTGGAAGCATACTTATGGTTGGGCAGCTAAGTACACTCTGTATACTCACTGGATACCGGAAGAACAAAAGAGAACAAGCAGGGTTCTGTTCAGGATAGATGTATAGGTCAGATCTTCAATCTTTAGTGAATTCAGGAGAAGCGCAAAAAGCCGACCAAAAATCAGCTTCTATCGGCTGCAAAAGCGAGTGCGATTCGGTGGATCAACGTGTGAACACACTGTCGTCATTCTGTTCAAAAACCTTCAGCTGTGATAAAGATCTACAGCAAACTGTCT
The DNA here is from genome assembly GCA_014220965.1 of Paragonimus kellicotti. NCBI lineage: Eukaryota > Metazoa > Platyhelminthes > Trematoda > Plagiorchiida > Troglotrematidae > Paragonimus > Paragonimus kellicotti. The sequence goes on along the minus strand of LOND01002071.1, from coordinate 33,206 downwards.
AACATGTTCAGCACTAAGAGCAACTACATCAAAACTGCTTACTTCCACAATTTGTACAGGACGAATTTTGGAGGACTGTCCGACGCTCAAAAGATGCCGGCAGACCTCTATCTGGTGGAGGGTTGGCTTATTTTGGTAATGCTGACGACAGTGTTTTTTTGGGGGGATAATTTCCAAGCGGTACAGATGACGTTGGATGATATTTCGCGTTGTACTAAGTGTAGTAAACATTCTTAGATCGACCGCTTTGGTTCCGTCTTGAGAAGTGTTCATCGCATCACTTTGGAACGATGACCTAACAGACTACCCAGTTAGCAACCACAATTTCGTAACAGTGACCAAGAGGTAATGCCAAACACAACTCCGAGTATTGAATGAAAAAATGCGCTCATTGCATCAATAACATCGGAATAGATTTTAGTCAACTAAGCAAGATTTATAAGACCTCAAAACGACTCTGATCACGAAAGGTTGCTGCTTAGCAGACGGAGGAACGCCATGTGATTCAACTAGAAAGCGTAATTGATCACCAGATGGTCTGACATTCGTGTTACTGATGGTGGATGGTGGTGGCCAAAACACTGGGACGATGACGCCAAGCGAATCGACTGGAAACACGTGTCCAGTTCTGTGTCACGTAATCTGGCTGTGGTTGCAGTGCTGTGTTGTGCCCGTAGGATAAACCCTTTAGTCCGTACCCTGGATTTTGTTATCAGGTACAAAATACAGAGAGGTACTGTAAGTACGGATGACCTGCACTGACTCTCGCAATCCTCATACGCCTGTCTTTATCATGTCCTCGGAAAAAACGGAAACCTTCACCGTTAACTGCCACGGAAAACGCGAGGTAAATTCTGACGACAGGCTGAAACCAGCATTTTTCGCAGAAGTATTAGCCGCACGCCTTCTGTAGACAGGTGGCATTCCTCGCCTGGAACCTACGGTAGCAACAAAAGGCGTTTTTTCTCCAGAACCCCTTAGGGTTGTCGACAATCTTACACTCCCAACCCCTCCGCCCTTTACTTCCGGGCATAATCGTCTAGATAGGTAGCCTCGCAAACCCGTACTTTTTGTAGAATATATTAACGTTTCTCATTTTCTGAGATGATGTTTCTAATATAACATATGCATCCTCATCATTTCATCCATCTACTACCTCATGCTTTTCTGAGTTATTGCATGTATGGACTTGGCAGTTTAAAAAAGCAGTTTATTGTGATCTATCTATCGAGCTACCGTGTATTTTGACGTGCAGGAACAAAAAAAGGCACTTGTCTACGCGCACATCAATGCCTTTTGAAGTTACTTTATTCATTACCAGGTCCACAACCTAGACGACAGTGTTCAGGATGCAGTTTATTAGCCTGCTATTTTCTTTCTCGAATGTATTACATTTAGACATTATCACAAGAAAATAGAAGAAAATGCAGCGATGCTCAAAGTACAATTTCTGCGAAGCTGTTTGCTGTTAAATTACTATTAGTTAAACGGATATGTTGATATCGTGAGTTATTCCTTTCCGCCCGTCGTGCGAGTACTTCACCGTTGTTTTTCTCATTTTCAGAAGATTTGAACAGCTATCTGGACGAACCTACCCTCTTTTCTCTCAACAGTTTTCAGGGATGGGCAGCACGCTGCGATAGGGAATATACGCACGGAAGGCTAAGTTAAGTAGAGGCTTTCTATCAACGCAGCAGCCATTCTTGACCGGATCTCCTCTAAACTTTGACATTCTCTGTCCAAAAATCCCCGAGGTCATTATTCCCTACATGCACCACCCTGTAACTGTGACAAGCAAAAGGATATGATTTATCTTCTCTCTCTCCCTCTGGAATAATGAAGGCAATGTACTTCCTTACTAGCCTTCTGGGGGAAAGTTATATAGCGATCATATAAATAGTATATTTGATGGTCACGTTCCATTGTACGCTCTTGATGATGTTTGGTTTTCCGCTTATTTTTGTTTTAGTCAAGATGATCGGACAGAGCAGTCACTCAAACGTCCACACAGTGTCTTCAAATGTCCCAGTCAAGGTTGCATCAACGTCGGAACGCGACAACCGAAGGAAACCTCCCACACCGTGTTGGCAATGCGGTGGATGGCATTATGTCCGATATTGTCCATTCAAACAGCATCGATGCACCCACTGCTCCCGGCGGGGCCACAAGAAGGACCATTGCCGTTTTAAGAAGCGCCAGCACCTGCTCAATCAGAACTCCCGCAAGCCACACAAGCCCCGCTTCTCAAGAGCGCAGGTCGTTCTCGCAGCAAGAAACGACGACCACTTAACGCGCAGGAAGTACGTATCCGTACCAACAATGCGCCCGACAACCCAACTTGCTCGAAGCGCTACTGGTGATCGATTGCCCATCATTGGCGAAGTCCACTGCACTGCAGCCCTTAACGGATCGTCAATCAGGGGTACCTGCTACGTGACCCGCAACCCTGGCCTGGATCTCCTTGGATTGGATTGGATCGACAACTGCATCTATTTGACAGACCATTACTCCAAATCTGCAACCGCACTCAAGCTCAGCAGAAGCCCACGATGACTCCAGAAGTCCACCATCAACTCACAAACGCTCTCCAGCAGAGACACTCAGATGTGTTCACAGAAGAACTCGGCTGCTGCACCAAAATGAAGGCAATCTTATCCCTTCGTCCTGGAACGAAGCCGGTATTTCGACCCAAACGTCCAGTACCCTACGCTGCGCTGGCAACTGTTGAGCAAGAACTGGAACGCCTTCAAAAGCTGGAGTGATTGAACCGGTGAACTATTCAGCATGGGCGGCCCCTATCGTCGTGGTCAAGAAGGCAAATGGAACAATACGACTCTGTGCAGACTACTCTACAGGTCTAAATGACGCTCTCGAGACGCATCAGTATCCCTTGCCGATACCGGAGGATCTCTTCACGAAGCTGAATGGCGGAAATGTTTCGCGAAGCTCGACCTGGCCGAAGCTTATTTACAATTGCCAGTCGCTGAAGAGTCCAAGGAATTGCTAACAATTAACACCCACAAAAGACTTTATCGATTCAACCGTCTGCCATTTGGTGTAAAGACAGCGCCAGCCATCTTCCAACAAGTGATGGATACGATGCTCACGGATATTCCCGGTGCGGCTGCCTACCTAGACGACATTATAGTCATGGGTCACAATGCAGAGGATCTGGAGCAGAAGCTGGACCAAACTCTTACTCGTTTGAGTGAATATGGCTTCCGACTTCGCCGACAAATGCAGCTTTGGAATGTCCAGCATCAAATACCTTGGATTCATTGTGGACAAAGATGGCCGACGACCTGACCCAGCCAACGTAGAAGCCATACAGAGGATGCCGCCTCCAACGGATGTGTCAACTCTACGGTCTTTCCTGGGGTTGGTCAGCCACTACAGTTCCTTCCTCCCGGAACTCCATCGAATCCGAACGCCAATGAACCGTTTGCTCATTAAGGATGTCAAGTGGGAGTGGTCGAAAGAATGCCAGTAATCCTTTGATCGCATCAAAGCCCTGTTGTCTTCAGATCTCCTGCTTACGCACTAGGATCAGACTTATCGTGGCCGCAGAGGCATCCAACTATGGAATCGGTGCTGTGATATCACATACGTTTCCAAGATGGAAAGGAAAAGGCAATCGCGCACGCAGCAAGGTCGCTTACACCCCCTGAGCGAAACTACAGCCAGATCGAGAAGGAGGCCCTCGCCTATAATCTTTGCGGTGAGAAAGTTTCACAAAATGTTATACGGGCGACATTTTTCGTTGTTGACGGATCACAAACCGTTGCTTGCAGTGTTCGGCTCAAAGAAAGGAATCCCGGTTTATACGGCCAATCGCTTGCAAAGATGGGCAACAATGCTTCTTGCCTACGACTTCACGATACAGTACCGTTCCACAACCAGCTTCGGTCAAGCTGACGCCTTATCCAGACTCATCGGATCACAGGCACCGAACGACGAGGACACAGTAATCGCAGCGGTCAATATTGAACCTGATGTACACCTCATCCTCAGCGAGGCTGTCCGATCACTTCCAGTGACAGCAGAGATGATCAAGGAGGCGACCAAACTGGACCCAATTTTGAGACAAGTAATGACGTTCATCCGCACAACTTGGCCGCACGCAGACCTCAATGGCGACTTACGGGAATACTTCCACCGTCGAGAAGCGCTTACGATCGTGGACGGATGCGTCATGTTTGCCGACAGAGTAGCAGTCCCGGAAGCTCTCCAACGACAGGTGCTCAAGCAATTCCACAGTGGACACCCAGGAGATCAACCGCATGAAGTCACACAATTTTGCCCACTGGCCACGAATGGACAAACGAATCAAGAAACCCCGTCAAAAATGCACGCCGCGTTGTTTGGCTGCGGAAAACCGCGTGAAATATGTAACTGCACACTTGGCCAGCAGCTCAATAGACTGGCAAAGGCTTTCCACAATGGATTTTGCCGGACCCTCATGGACAAACGTAATCTGGTTAACGTAACGACGCCGAACACCGGGTGGCTCGGGAAGTCCACATCCTACGACAGCCGAATACGGACAGTACTATACAGAAGCTATCGGAATTCTGCAGCTGTTTGGGACTGCCAGAGACGTTGATCACAGATAACGGATCTCAGTTCACCTCTTCCGTCACTGAAAACTACTGCCAACGGCTAGGCATCCAACACACGCAATCTCCAAGTTTACCATCCCCAGTCGAACGGACAGGCTGAAAGGTTTTTCAACAACCTTGAAAGCCGAGCGTTGTGAGGCCAGAGGAGAAAGTCCCCCAAGTTAGTTTTACAGACCTTCTTGACCAATTACCGAACAACCCCAAATCCGAACGTCCCAGATGGCAAGTCGCCGGCAGAATGCATGTTCAATAGAAAACTGAGGACTGTCTTTGATATCATGATCCCGCATTCAAACAGAAGGGAGGACGCAATGCAGGAATGGAAAGACAGTACAACCAAAGACACGGAGCTCGTGCACGGTACTTCACGATCGGCGAGCCGGTCCTTGTACGCATGTTTCATGGACCGCTGAACTGGAAGAGAGGAATAATCGTCCAACGGAGAAGATCAGTCCTCTATGAAGCGAAAGTCAGCGAACCTACATGTGTACAGCACGCAAACCAGATTCGCCGGAACCGGGGAGATGCACTGTGCGACCAGGTAGGACCAACCGCGCAGCTCGATATACTGCTGGACACTTTCGACTTGAAGAAAGAACGACCTACCGAAACTGAACATTCGACAGAACCGACGTTACAGCTCCAGGACACTGAGCACAAGCATCCCTTGAGGTGAAGAAGACTGACGAACAGATGCAGTAAACCGGTCAAACCCATTCAAGTCGATCCTCGGGAGCAGTCCTATGATTGAACTTAGCAATCTTTAGGGGGAGGTGTTAAGGAGTCCATGTGTTCCGTCCAAAACCGCCTCCGTGCTCTAGAAGGAACGATTAATCCAATCAAATGAGCGGAACTGTCCAGAACGGTCGAGAGGTAACCTTGGTTATTTTTTTACTGTACCCGACCTTTATTCCGCTATGCTCATTGGTGGCTTAGTAACCCTAACTATTTTCTTCAGTAATTGACATTCTATTTTCTGATTCGAGAATGTTTTAGGTCACTACGCACCATATAAATACCTTGTATTTTTCGCCTTGTTGCACACGTTTTGGGACGGAACAAAGTTGTTTTTTGCACGCGTCTTTTGGCTTGTCATTGGGAACAAATTACGGAGACAGTCGCAGTGGTTTCGAGACCGAGATTTTCCGTGTTGATTATTACCGGAAGAGAACCCAATTTTTTTTTATTAAGCGCACTGCTATATCGCGGACGAACCAGCGTATCTTTTCGCGGGTTTACAACATAGACTTTGGGAATGTTCTCACTGAGTGGCTTCAGGACTATTAGGAGATCGTTCTTTCCATGTCCTTGCCAATGAACTCCACTGACCTAGCGTGACAGTTTCCGACCGGGTCCCTCAAGGTTCCATTCTTAGACCCGACCGTTTACATTATTCGTTAACGAGGTGTCCGGTTCGATAAGTTCTAAAATACTAATGTTTGGGGGTAATATTAAAATCTTCCGTCATATTCACACTTTGCAGGATAAAAACAAATTACAAGATGATTTGGGTAATCTTTCAGAATGGGCAGTTCAAAATGCCTTACCAGTCAACGATATTAAATGTAGGGTCTTGCGAAGTGGACATCAGTTATTGACTGGGTGGTATTTAGCTACAGGTAGTAACTAAAGACTGATCTACGGACCACCATCACCGGCAATCTCTCCCAATTCACCAATTGTAGCACGCTTGTCCGGAGGGCCACATATGAAATGAAAGTGATTAGCCCCCTACTAGGCCAATACACTCAGGAGACGATTGAAAGTGTTCACCACTTATGTCCGCTCCACTTGGAAATGAATATCCAGGCCTGGGCTACTTTATTTAGGTGGGGATGCTAAAATGGTAGCAAAAGTTTAATGTAGGACCACAGGAAGAGTACACCACTTATCTCAGTAATCCTATTCGGATAGATATCGTACATTAAACCTGTTTAGCCTTGAATATCACCCAACCCGTAGGGATTTGATACTTCCGCAAGATCCTCCATAATGAATTTCACCCAAATCGGTACATGTTCACAACGGCACTCATGCACAACCTGCGCAGCCACTAACAAAAATTAAATCAGCAACGTTCATAACTTCTACGCAGAAAGCATTGCTTTCAGGTGCGTGTTAGTCACCCGTTTAACTTACTACCGGAAACGGTAATGCGGGCAGCTAGTGCTCAACCAGTTAAACGGATGGTCGATCAGCAGGCGAAGTATCCACACGCAGCTGTTGAAGTCCCACTTGTCACCTTCGGTGAGAGCCTGATTTCGATCGAGTAACTGAATGGTTGGGTAACCTCTGGTTTGTCTGTGCCCGTTTGATCTCCGTATGTCTGTTTGATGAAAGCTGCTGTAGGTTTGGTTCTTCTCTCCTGCCAGTTTGAAATACGCCTGATGCATATGATACCTCACTGACTCTCTCCTAGGGGATTAAAATCTTTTCACCTTTATTTTCTTTTTCGTCGGTAATTTCTTAACAGTTTAATGACAATATTCGACGAAACCACCTTGAAAACACATGGGGATCTATGAGTCATTTTGGTTCAATTCGAAACGATTAATGTGAACCCTACTTTCCTGTTTAGTACAGTGCAGTGTCATTGCAGTTTGGTAACACTGCGCTTACATAAGCCACGGGCCATTCATGATCCGATCGTCAGCCGTTATAAAGGACCCGGACCGCCCAAAAAACGCGTCTCCAGGTCTGTCAATCCTCATGAATCCTCGTTAACTGTGTGGTAGTTTTGGTAACACGACAAACAGCAAACAGCCAGGACTCGCGCCTGTGACGTCATTGGTTTTGTCGTTACTATTCCCTCCAGACTCCGTGGTGCACTACCAATACCCCGACACATCCCATACATCGGTTAAGATACAATGACTGATTCAGCAGATAAGAGGACGCTATGCACGCGACGGCGCTACTCGAAAGACGGACAATCCACACGGATGTACCAATTCATTAACTTTCACCCGCGATATGTTCTTTTTGCAATCGGTATTCTATATCGTATTTACAATCGTCAGTCGTACCATCGCGGGGGAGGGGGGTTACAATTTCATAGATGAAGTAGTTAGCCCATCGAGGTGGTGCTTGTCAGTAGAATGCGTCATATATATAATACCTATCTTTCGTACATGATATCCTATATATACACACGCACCACATAATACAGCATGCTGTCATTCAATTTGTGTATCTGCATTAATACATGTACACCGGCATATATGCAACGTCAGGATATATTATATATGCAGATATATCGGTCGGCGGATCCAGCGATTAGTGACGGAAATAGCAACCAGAAACTGTTGAGGGTGCTGTACCCTCCGGCATAGAATCGCAAAGCGGTAACGATATTTGAAACATGAAAAACAGACACAGCACCTGAACTAAAGTAACACGTAGTTATCAAGACGAGCATTGAAAACAAAAATAGAAGCGGCGGAAATAACACAGTCAAGAAGAACGTTTCAACACCAACAAACTCGCGACAAAAAGAAACTGTGACGACACTCTAACCGGTTATGTTGAACCACAACTTTGAGACGCTGACCTCTCAGCGGACTATTACGGGGCATGCAGAACGCAGAACCAGATGGATAGCTAGGTGATGTGAAAATTGAAAAGGCAAGGATAAGTAGTATAGATTCAGAGCTGATGATCAAACTTCATAAGGTTTAGCTTGGAGGCCACGAAAGGCCTTGACAGGAAGTCGCTGCACTCTTACAAGAAACACTTCGTACTTTTGAATAGAAGGTGACGAGACGACAGTTCCATTCCCGAGGTGCCCACGGATGAAACTCTTGTATATTAGCTTAAAGCAATGAGGATCAAACTGACTGAAAGTCTTTTAAGCAGGGTCAAAGCAGTATTAGATTATTTTTGCACTCGTCAAAACGCTGGATGGGCTCTAAAGGATCTAAATGATCAACGTACCAAGACTGTTCTCAGCTAAGACCGCCTGAGGAGGGGAACGACGTCAAGATAGCAGACTGTATATGTCGACCAGCGAATACGCATAACCTAGCACATTTCGGCACTAAAAGCAACCTTATTTACGTGAGACCAATCAAACTGATGAGATCTTCCAGAAGATGGCTCAGTCACCAAAGGTCCTCATGGTAAGCCAAATTTTGACATCTGCAAACAGTAACATGGGACGGTCATTCTTACGGATGAACGAAAAGGGCGGACCAAGAATGGAACCTTGGAGGACACCGCTGTGACTTGTTTGGCAACAAATATAGTGTCCGTTGCACATGTCATCTTGTACTGTATTGTGCGGTTACGCGGTTTCCATGATTTGTACCTACAACATTGTTTTGGTAACGTACTTGTCGTGCGCCCTTTGAAAGTACGTCGTGTTTTAGTCACCGTGTGCCTTTTCTTTGGTTGGGTGAACTATATCAATTAACAGCGGTGTAAAGTCACATTACGCAGCGATTCTTCTGACCATAATCAACGGTCTTCTAAAATGACTTCCCTATAAAATGAAGTGAAGCTTTGTCTTCTCCAATTCTCGCAGCACAGCATGATCCATGGAGTTCACAGTTGCAAGAAACTGGATACTTCTTGTCAATCGTCGCAATTCCTGTGACCTGACCCTTTTGTGCCTCATGATGAAGTTAACCTCGCCCCCGAACGATACACTGTGGAAGTTGGTTACCTTACGGACCTTGTCTTGTTAATGTAATGGATGTATTGACCGACAGGTCACATTACTTGTTACCACATCGACATCGTTTGCGTATCTATCCGACATTTTCATTCCGGGCTAAATCTTCTACATTCAAGTTATTTCAGATCACCAATACACTAACGCAGGGTTTACGCGCAACCCATTGCTCAATGATGGGTTAAGAATTCAATCACTCACTCACTCAATCAATATATCTCAGAGACATGCATATAAATGAGTTATATACACATCTGTAATACATACTGGCCTACACAGTGTAAGTATGCATATACTCTATGTATGGTACGTAATGCACGTATATATATATATATATATATATATATATATATATATTATATATATATCAATAGTAAACATTTATACATGCAATGTATCCATGCTTCAAATCCAAATCTAATCCGAAACCAAGAAGGGTGATCCTATCGTTTTGTTCGCTTCTCGAAGGATAAAATCCGTGGATAGTTCCCGCTGAAATTACAAACGTCGGCCTTCTTGTAATGACCTGAATGTTCCATGGGAACTTTGAGACAGAACACATTCCCATAATCCAGAAACCTGGCTCTTCGGGGTTTTTGTCACTTAATGACAGCAGCAATTCATGTTGATGAAAACCAAGGCTTTACTTTTCCGCCGCACGCACACATGATTTTAATCATCAATTAATAACCATACCAACAAAGTCCGACCTCAGTCGTCTCTAGGTGGGGTGCCAGTAAAAATCGGTTGAAAAGGAAGACATACTCTAAGAACAAAGATATAAGTTGGTGGATCTATTGTGTTGCCGCCACAAACTTGTGATGTAGCACCCTGGTCGGTAGATTTGGAACCACCCACTGAGACTGAGGTTCGCAATTGCCTTTCGGCTCTCAATCGTAATAGGGCTGCTGGCCCAGATGATCTCGTGCCGGCACTTTTCAAAGAAGGTGGAGAGGCGTTAGTAGAGGCATTGACTCAGTTGTTTCAACTTGTGTGGACGACGGAGACCATCCCTCCGTGCTGGGGTCACTCAATAATAGTTCCCATATTTAAGAAAGGAGCCCGAGGCTCTTGCGAAAACCATAGAGGGATTAGTTTGACCCCAGTCATTTCAAGGGTTCTAGCATCAATTATACTTCGTCGACTCACTGCAGTTCGGGAAGTAAACATTAGGGAAGAACAGGCAGGGTTTCGCCCTGGGCGGGGTTGTATAGATCACATTTTTACCCTTCGCCAAATTCTGGAGCAGCGTCATGTGTACCCTCGGCCAACAATCGCCATATTCCTCGACTATAAAGGTGCGTTTAATTTCGATGGACCGATCTACACTTTT
>LOND01002070.1:37581-65804 GCA_014220965.1 Paragonimus kellicotti | reverse complement strand
GTCTTTGGCCAGATTGTAGGTCGGTGTTCTTGGTAAAGACACAATTGGTCGCCGTGGGTCACCATCTTTGACCTGACTCTTCATTGGTTGATTCTTAATGCATTTGAACTTTCACCCGATGTGCGATTGGTTATTTACTGTCATCCTTGAGTCTTTGATGTGGAGTCTGATTGGCTTGTTCCTTGTTGCTGTCGAACTTTGACCCCGAATTTGATTGGTTGGTCCTTGTAAATTGATCGAGTAAGTCATTTCTTCGTTTTGGAATTCTATCCGATTGGTTATTCGTTGGCTGGTTTCGACTTTGGTCTGATCTGTTCAAGTTGCTCCGTTCAGGTTCACCGGCATTTGGGCTTGATGGTGTCTACATCTCTTCAAATCCTTGGTTCGCATTGGTTCATAGATTTTGTCCAGCTCGATGTGTTTGTTTATTGACCCGGCCGATGAATACCAAGCCTCGAGAAATTCTCTTGCGTGTCTGGTGTTGGCCTGAGTAAGGACTTCTGCGGTATTCAAGTTGAAGGTGTGTCCAGTTTCATCTTCGTGGACGGAGATCAAAGAAAATTGATCGTGTCTCTTGATGGCTAATTCGTGTTCACGTATTCGTGTTGATAACTTCCGTCCGGTTTGGCCGACGTAGTGTTGTCCACAGTCATTGCATTGGATTTTGTAAATGACGTTTTCTTGCTGGTGTTGGCATTCTTCTTTGCCAATTTCGAGAGTTTTGCTTCGAGTGCCATTCTCTTCCTATTCTTGGTTCTTGCTACTCGCTGTCCTATCGCTATCTCTAATTTCTGTAGCTGATGTTCGTCCATTATTTGTTTGCAGTCCTCTCTTCTAGTTGTCACGATGTTCTCATATTTTTGTAACCGATTATGGGCATCGGTTATTAACATACGTAACATCCGTCTTCCGTTTTGTCTAGCTATTGCCCAAGCTTGTGGATGATTGAGCGGTGGTCTGTAGTTGATACTTGGTGGGAGAATGTTTCGACGCAGGCATTCATGCAAAAAGAATAGTTGCTCACGCGTGGAAGCTCCTTTGCAAGAAAAGGTCTCCCAGCAACGAGGGGGACCCTTCCATGGTTTGGTGATGAAACGTTTGCAACCTAAATGCCAAGCTCGGCGAACATACCAATACCAAAACCATCAACCCGAGCTACGAACGACACCACCACTGTTCACAACTATCGACAGCTTAGTCTTAGCGTCATGAAGAAATTACACGCAGCAAAGCAGGTTAGAAGCATGTAATGGGTGGTCATCGGCTGGAACGCTATGTAACATAAGTATCTAACCTGGATCCAAAACAGATGTCATGCGAATTGAGTCCGTACAGAAGACGTTCCAGTATGTTTGTCGTTAATCGAAAGGCGGAAGCGCCGGTAGCTGACATAAGCGATAGGAAAACGCCCAGCGTGCCCAACTCCATAGTGGAACCGCACAGCACAGACAAGTGGGTACAGATGATAGTTTACAGATATGATGGTCGTGTGGATGATAAGAGAAGGAAAGATGACGGCTGTCTGTAAAGGTCGTCAATGACAGGCGCTCGGGGAAACAATCAGCCCGTTCAGATTTTGGTACACGTGACTCAATATAAATATCAATTTACTACATTGACGTATAGAGAGAACAGTAAAGGACGTTAGATACTAGCAGTCTTTAAGCAGAAGGATAACCATCGACATTTATTACAGTCCACTGCGCTGACCCCATCTCGAATGCCAGACACTCATCTTAGTTGACTATCTTAATCTGAACAACTTTCGTTCAGCACCAACGATTACCACAATCGCGAAGTGAATCCCTTCAACAGAGGTCAATCCCAAAGAGAACAGGAGCATGTGAGCAACAGCCCAAAACGATTATCATTCTAAACAATACAAGTATAAATTGTATTTTACCTATGCATTGGGTGGGCCTTGTAATCACTCACGAATATATCCTGCTAATTTACGAAGAGGAGTACACTATTAAGCAAAGTACATATCTACAAAAGGTAAGCGGTTGTTTCGTACCCAATAACACGACACAGGTTAACGACGGGAGAAAAAAAAACAATCCCACACTACGGTGAACTCACCATCTGGATAGCGGGAAGTCATGTAAGGGCGAAACAACGTACAATTCACCAGTTCGGCAGCTGTTGGACGATCCTGCGCCAATGGGCGAAGAAGACCCTGTTGGTCGAGGTCGTATGAATGTAAGAATGAGTTTTGGATTGCGGCAAATCAAGATAATTGAGAACATAGATAGAAAAAGAAAACACTGGGCGACAAACCTAAGACTATATCGATTGAACATAGAACTGGCATACCAACCATGTGTGACCGAATTCTGTGTGACATTAACCATACTTGTGAAGCAGCGAATAAAGGTGTATAACTTTATAGTTTTTTAAACAATACGAAGAACAATATATTTATTTAAAAAGATCAGTGGGACCTTGTAGACGAACGCAAACACTAAGAAACAAAGAGTAATAATTGTAAAATGACACGAATTTTTAGAAATCTGTTACAGCAGAAGACAGATGAAAAGTAACAGTGACGAAGAAGAACAGCTTACTTTGACAACTGGCATCAGGGAATTTGGCAACACAGAAAGATCTGGCAAACAATCTGTCTCTCGTAGACGTTCCCATACGGATGCGGACATTGGACCACCGGCCTGAAAATAACATCAAAATGGATGAGGTCAACAACTACGCAAGAACATATTCATCAGCAACGTTTGAAAATAAGAATATCGACGAGGAAACCGGAAGGTAATAAGCGTTAGTGCAACATGAGTGTTTCATGCTATGCCAATCAGAATCATCAGCGTGCGATTCAACATACCATGAAAAGTATGTGAAGTCATTTTACGTATTACGACTTCATATTGACAAACACAAGGGAGAGTATTTCCGTGAACAAAATCTCAATGAAATAGTAAGCAGAACACATCTTAATAGTTTGCTTTCAGTGCTATTGATTATGTATCGAAGGTAAAACGCGATTGTCCAACTTAACCGTTTTCCCATTTCCAGCTCGACTAGTGTTTAAAAAGGTCATTCAACCAAACTAAAGGCAAAGCTAGGAACAAAAGTTTAGTTTTGTAGCTACCGTGAATATGCACGCAAAAGTATGATGAATATAGGGTGACATTAGTCAAACAAACTTACACAACATAATCCCAATGCATGAATAATGCAGAAATAACGCACTTCAGGATTATATACGATGCGCTCAGCAACACACTAATGGTGGGTGAAGAACGAATCCTAGTGTGCATGAAGGAAAGGTATATTTCCTGAAACCCTTATCTGAACGGATGACCTTCATGATCGATCACTCTGGCTCAAAGACAATTAGTTTATCTCAATTCCGGACGCCGTGAACGAGAGGCGTATTAACCGAAGATGGCGACAGGCCACTTATTACACAATTGCGTTCAGGCGGAAGTTGATACGGACCTATTTGCCCACATTGCAGACGATCCAGTGCAGGCCAGTGGTGAAACCCAACCATTCTCGACGCAACCTCGTACTGTTGGTTGATGTGAGTATACCAAAAGGCCGTTCATCGAAAGCAGCTGTTCGCGAAAGTCAAGAAAGGCGAAGTCTGATGAAAGACGCTGTCATACGAACAACCAATAGGGTTATTCGAAGGGACGTTCGACACTTGTACAGGTATGAGTGAGACGTGATTTCATTGCCGTGTGTTAATGAAGGGCGAGTCGTATTTGCCGCCTTGTGCCATCCGTAACCCCCGGGAGCAGTATGACTTTCGCCGACGTGTCTATTTTGTTTCTCCCCCTACTCATTTGACCGAAGTTTTCTTACCAACTGTAGCATAATTGATTTATTGATTTACCACAGTGTTTTATTATTACATGACACTTCGTATCTGTGGACTATCTTCCTCGGATTCAGTATTTAGAATGTACGTTTATCCCCATTTATAACTGCATTTCGTTTGATGTTATTCATTACAGAATCATCACGAGTTGACCAAGACAGTCTTTTGACTTTGATAGACCTCGGGTGCATAAATTCCGGTAGAACATTTGTTGTATCAGTCTGTAAGCCTAGCAGACACCTACATCGATTGTGATTCAAGTCCCCATAGCTTACACCACAAATATACTCGCAGGATGATATAACACGTGGAACTAGACTGATCTGAGTTTAACCAGAATGTCCAGGGAACTGCACACTGGGCACAGTGGAACCCAATGCTTTTAATTCGGCAGGTCCGAAATTAGTAACTGGATGCTGAACCTTGACAAGCTATGAGCGAAACACTTTACTTAAAAAGTGTACGGTACATGACAGATTAAGAATCCAAAAGAACCTTACTGTCACTCAGATAGGATTCAAGTAGTAAGTGGATCAACAGCCCACTTATCAGACCACGTTTCGATCTAGAGCGGTTTGCCATGGAGCGAATCCGATAAAACAAGGAGTATAAAGTCAATAAACCTAGAAAGTACGGAGACGGACAGAAGATAGGCAGAAGAGAATAACCATTTCTCAACTTCGTGAATAAATGAATTGTGTAAGATGGCTACCACGCTCGTTGTTTTATAAGAACGAAAGTGTAGCAGAATTCTCTGGAAACCGCAGACCGAACAGTTGCACTAGAAGAAGGGAAGTGGTGCGTAAAAATCATCAACCAGCATGCAAAAATAAACGAGGAGTGACACATACGCACGTGATCGAAAAAAACGGGCGGAAAAACTGCATGTTTGGAACGATCAAATAAAAAACGCATGAGCGCACAAACTGCACTGAACACCGATTACATAGATTGCAACGCTCACTTTGTGACAGTGATGCTTCGCTTCCAGTTCAATGAATTCTCTGGTCGAAGCCAAATAGGCCTCCGGTCGTGCGAGCTGAATGAGTATGTTGCTCGGTTTTACATCGCCATGAACCATGGACCAATTAGTGTGAATGTAGTGCAGAGCGCCAAGGATGTGCGCAGTTAGAACATGAAGTGACTTCTCCGAAAGCACATTTGCCTTTGTTCCGGAAAGAGGTGAAGCGAAGTTCGAGTCCATGCAGTTGGCTTCCGTCAGGTCGTCTGCATTACCGAACTCCATCAAAGAGGAAGTGATGCGAGGGACCGCCTCGGATGTGTCCAACTGACGGTCGGGGTGTAGAAAGTGGAACAGACTTCCTCCGAGACAAAACTCCAATTGTGTATAGATGGAATCCGCCTCGTACCAGGAGCCGTAGAAGCGGATGATATTCGGGTGCTGTAATAATGCGAGCGCCTGTACCTCGTTTAGCATTTCTGCGGAGGAACTGGTTATGAAAGAGCGGAAGAGACTGAAATCAGTTCAGCGGAGAAGTTGCGTAAAAAAAACGTTAACTACAGTGTTTGTCTATATGCACATCACGTAAAGTCCAAGTTGAGACAGTATTATGGGCGCATATTTCATTGTCAGTTATCCACAGCTTCGAAACAAATGATGCCGGCCGAATTGTATGAACTATCGGTTAGATGGCAGAAACATAGCAAACTGACAAGACATAGATTATACAAAACAAAGGCATTCCAGGAAAAAGGCTAAAAAAAAAATAACCGTGCATCACGTTGGTTCCTTTGGCGCCGTCTAAACCTACACAAACGTACTCAGCTTAGACGAGTTTTTGACCGACAGTCGACGATTTCGTGAATAGTCAAAGCTGTTGTTTTATGAAATTACCCAAACTGCAAACAAAGCAGCTACCAGAATTTAACTACCATCACTTGCTGCAATAACCAAAAAACCCAGTAGGCAAGTTCGGATCAGTGGTGGCATGCGAAGTTCCTGAACTAACTCAGAACACGAACGTCTGAAACATAGCCCGCGTTTTTGTACCTTTTGCTGTCATGCTTCAATTGACAAGACAGTCACAGCACTGAAAACGATTAGCACCCATCCGCTTAGCATGTTCTGAAACAGAATGTGCGAGTCGCCGGGGCGCCAGCCCATGAGAGGAACGCGATCTATGGTGGGTAACTTAGCGGTGACTGTCTTCCGTGATACCAGCGTTTGTACATCTCGCAGCTTACATCAATTGGTTGAGGCAAAAGTAAAATGTGCTTGATGAAGCAACCCCTTAGTTTGGACCCCTATTGTGTGACCTGAATATCGAAGTGTATGCATCTTCAAAGGGTGAGAGAACACATTATGAAATATCCGCTATAAAATGTTTCTGAACAAAGAACACGGTCGTTGCTTGAGTGCCATGTGGGATTACTCAGGAGAGTATAGTATGAGGTAAAACGTAGGACAGTTAGGTGGATGCGGTCGACATACCAGAGGTCTGCATCAGAGACTAAACAAGAATACACACGATTGACGAAACAGAGTAAACATCCACACTTAGATGAGGAAGGCGAGGAAAACTCGTGAAGGATGTATTATAAAGTCAGCGTAAATACTGTTAGGTTCCACATCATCAAACCGTACTGCGCCACTGTAGAACTTCGTCAGTTTGTCATCGAACTATGTTGGTATGTGATCGGAAGTGCACATGGTTCAGTAAACGGACACGAGAGTCTGACAAGTGGATCAGCTGCCGACTGAAAGCGGATGCATGCTGTCTGGAGGCTAGGTTCATACGAGATAATCACAACAATCCAGTTTCTGAAGTATTCACACTTCCGACTATTGGTGTGTGACAAAAGAGATCAAAACATGTCACTGGTCTTAATCCGTAAATGAAACACACGCCAAAAAAAATAACAGTTAAACACGTGAATCTACTAAGACAGACGTGGTGTTCACTTACAGCGTGATAAAGCGTGATCCCGAGTGCATACAAATCACGACCGGTTGCAGCTCTGGCTGGGGGACTGGGATCGTTTAGTCGGGGCAGATAACGTCCATCGCCTAGATCTTCACCATCACGGTCCTCACCGGCTCGTGAAGCACGGCCGAAATCGCTCAGTTTGAACAGAATGCCCGTTGTATCCCCGGCTAACAATAACTGGAATGCAAAGTAAATACAAACAGGGAAACCAGTGTGGTCATGATCATCATCACGAATAGCATAATGCCAGTAGTTTGAGTTAGCACTCAACTGTCGTACAAACATGAAGAGATGAAGAAGAATACAGAAGAAAACAAAAGTAGCCCACTCAACAGAAACCGAGGTATCTACAAACCTAGTTGAAAACGATAGTTAAAAAAAGTAGATGAACGATTTGCAAGTGCATCCATTCAAGTTTACTATGACATCGAGCCGACCAACGTTTTGAAACGTATCGAATCGTGTCCACACGTTGTGGCACAGAGAGAAGAGCAAAAGTTAGTAGGACAAACCAGAAGCTGATTGGCAGCGAATAAGACGACCACAACGCTCCACAACAACGGATAAAGCATGCTTACGATCGCCGTTTATGAAGTCTGACATACTTTTCAGCTGACACATTGAAAAGATGCACCGAATGTATTTCGCTCTTGATAGAGCTCCAAAAAGACAACTTATGACTCAACGAAATTAAATCAAAACGGTAGCACTTGTAGCAATGTCTCCGAGCAATGTAGTAAGTTAAATAAGCCCAATTAGTCATGAAGTTCCGGCGTTTCTATTAACTGACTTGGCTCTGCTCATCGTTTGTTTGTTTTAACGCACTTAAACAATTTGTTTCAATCTGGTACTCTTAAAAACTTAGCTGACATGCCAGTTCGCTCGAGTGGTCGACAATGATTGGCTACAGCCTTCGGTTGTTCTAATATCAAAGAGTTCGTCTAATCCAAGCCCAGAGACAATGTAATCAAGTGGGCTTCACTCACAGGCACTTATAAATAAATGTCTAGACATGCTGATTCGGCCTCGTGGAAGCCACCACATTTTACCTACAATCACGGTGATTAGAGTTCACCATGAGGACCGAAAGTGGGCACACATAACCGATGAGTCTCAAAAACAGTGTGAGTTTAATGCATTCTTTGGAGAAGTGCCAGGTAAAAATATGTATCGTAACAACCAAAATGAGCAAACATTCAAAAATACTTAAAACTGGTTCTTTTTGATAATGCGATTCACGAGATGTTAACCGGATTAACATTTTGTACAGACTGAACACACGCATACTTAACCTGAGTATAGAACAAGAGATACAAGGAAAGAGACAACTACACACGAATGAACTAAACATTGCACATCCGGACTGAAGTACCTCAACATGCCCAGCTTTGGGGGAATATCCACAATCACAAACGTTGTCCAAAGAATGCGCATTCGTTTGGCAGTCAAACTAACAACAAATCAATACGGTGAATTCCAGGAAGGTAGGTTGAGTTTGCCAGCGCGCAACAGGCAATCACCTGTCAGAATATCAATAACAGACCGTAACAATGATTCAGACTCAAGTGGCCAATCAACGGATTGCCAACGAAGAGAGATTCGTCGGCCAGAACAAACGTAACCGCAGCAAGCTATCGACAAAGCAATAAGACAATGAGGAGCAAATAAACAAGGTCAGCCAGTAGACAAGCTGTGGAGTGAAAATACCGAGTCGTATTTCATTTAAGTTATACAAACGTTACACAAACGTTATTTTCAAACTGGAGCATGTAATGCTTCCGTGGGCAAACGCGGTGTTAACGCAAATTAATTGCGGATAATGAAGGATGGGCAGACGCGCGGCATGTTAGCAAATGTGTTCAATTTTGTCCCAAAAGAACAGACTGAAGGCTTCACCGACGCTTGCGCTGTATCCGGTCTCAGGCTGGTGCTTCGCAATGAGGGAACTTTGGCTTCGATGTTGTGTAAACCAATCTACGCCTACAGTTTTTCACTACACACAATCAACTCAAGATGCGATTGTTTATCAGAGTGGCCAATGACCGACAAGTCGTCCCACTGTGATACCTAATGCGATTACATGAAAAATTGTAAACCAGATGAGACGCAGTACAAGAATTTGCCGTAATACCACACGAAGACGGTTAGTTGAGGTTTCAGTTGCATCCAATGCCTAATTTATTCACATATGATTATGCCTCCAAAATCTGTTCGTCCGCTTTTGCCTTGTCCCATTCGTTCCTTCAAAATCGACCTACATACGCGCGAGTATCCAAATCACGAGAGTTCTTAATGCGGCTACGATTAAACGCCTGGAATCTTTCGAATTCATCACGGATACTCATACATGCTTGGGGTAACAGGGAGCGAAACAATTACTTCACATAAAGCAACGCAGTAGTTAACTTCTTCAGAATATCTGCAAATGCAACCGGTTTCAATAGCCATAGGGGCTTGGATGGCACCACCCCCAAAATATTATCAATTCAATGTCAAAGCTGACTAACGGAGGAGCAATAAAACGCAACAAGAAATATTTAAGTTGGGAATAATTTAATGAGGTGTTATCGTTCGAACGTTTGAAAGCCTTGACATTACCTTCAGTGTGACTCGTAACCTATATTCAAACAGTTTTCACAAGAAGTCTTCCTGGAAAATAAATAAACTTGAGAATTTCTTTTGTTAGAATTAGTCAATAGGATATATCCTTGTCATGGCTGGGAATTGAACTCCGGTCCATGTTGCCTTGCGGCAATTGTGTTGAGCGCAAGATCTAAGCTGACGAAGTGGATGAGTAATGACCAACAGCTCTTGTTAGTGCTGCAAAAGAGCGGTCGTCGAGCTGCAACAGGACAACTCGACTTTTCAGTCTCTGAGATTCAGACGACACTCGGTTTATAATCGGATATTCATAAGAAGAGACCTATAATTTTCAGGCGAACTCAGCGGATGACATACTCACCAGAAGAAGTTTGCTGTCTCTTCTGTCTTTGATCCAATCAGCTACATAGCACCTACACCACTAACAGCGCGCAATCTCCTACAACGTTTGTGAAAACTTAAGCTGGACTGGAATGACATTGTAAATGATGACGTGTTGGAATTTCGGAACCGATGACGGACTGCTTTATCCCATCGCGAAAGAACGGCAATACCGGGACGCACCGGACCTGGTGAAGCTGACACACAGGTAGTCATTTGCACGTTTCCATTGACGCTTCAGAAGTCGGCTGCGGAACGATAAATTTCCAAAAGATCAAGTGGTGTTATATTAATATGGCCAAAGCTGGCGTTGCGCCCTTTCCTATAGCCAATGTACCACGATTAGGGCTGGCCGTGGTAGTCCTGACAGTGATATTATCGTACAAATTATGGCCCCAATTAAGTTTATCGACCTCGTCCACCAGGTTTTGAATTGATTCTATGATTGTACGTCACAGTATTGGTAACACTACAAAAAGATACCCGACTTTTTTGCAAACAGTCTAATGACCATTCACATACATCCCTTCCAGAACAATAGTTACATCCACACAAAGCACAATCCGGGAGATATTGTGTCGTGCAGCATTTTTGCAGACGAATGTCATAAAATTACTCGATGGTCAAGTGGTCTTACGTTCCTCTGCGGAAACGGAGCCAAGTTGTCTAGCTTTGTGAAAACGATAGATTTGTCAGATGAATCCCTCGTCAGTAATTGTGGAACCATTTTCACCAGATGTCCCCATGAAGCGAACACTCTCATTTCTGAGTTTAAAGTAAGGAATCGTTGGATGAAGCTGCAATGCATCCTTGCATGGCTTCTAAGATACAAATGATACCTCCAGACTAAGGATAATATACAGGAGATGTCGTTGAACTTCAGGACGTCTCAAATCAAATATCCGGCTGTAACACAGGAAGAGAGGAATCCCTGTGTAAGAAAGTCAATCATTCAAGAAAGCTCGTCACGTACAGCAACGCGATAGAGCTTACTGAATTTTCTAGTACTCTAGAGATTAATACATATATGTTGAACGTCTATTGCGTATGACAAGAGACTACAAACACCAACCTGTTCTTACGACCAAGCATCTGTAACTTACCAGCAAATTTGTTGAACCACTTGATCATGTAAATTTAGGGGATAACGGTATTTAGACCTGATCACGTTCTTTTCCTTAACGAAGGTTTGGATTTGCTGGAACTCGCATAAGAGCGTTTGACGAAGTGTTACCGGTGCCCAAGTGGGTTGTGCAACACTGTCACAAGCCAGGGCTCGCGTGCCCAGATAGTGTCGGCAAATGTATCCTGTACAACAATCGTGTCGACTACTTTGGTCTGCCATTTGTCAAAAGAGGACGTGCGACATAAATGCAATATGGCTGCATGCTCAACTGTTTCAGTATCAGAGCAATTCATGTTGAATTAGCAAATTCACTGGACACCGATTCATTTTTGTGTGCCTGCAATTCGTTTGTTGCCAGGAAAGACCGTCCACAACAGCTACATAGCACCAATGGTGCGAATTTTAAAAGATCGAGAACGACATTCCAATGCTACTCCAGGCAATGAAACTGGACGGGGTGGCAACCACACCGATAGAGTTACTCATACAGACAGGCCAATGATAGGTCTTGCAAGCCACAGTTTCCTGATCCTTCAGGTTGAGCGTTGGAAGAAGGTTGGCATCTTTTCCCGGAAAAAGTGCCACTTCTGGTACATTGCCACCCAACCGCTGCCTTGCGGTACAAGCCTTCGAGCCAAAGGCCTTCGTTGAGAATCCTAATAATTTCTTGTCTAGGTATGGGCGTCTTGGCGGTATCTCACTCCACATACAACCATGAATAAGTCACAACACCAATAATCCCATACTGCATCGGCCGTCTCGCAGTATAAACCGGGTCGCCCTATCTGCACACAGCAGGGTGGATAGGCGAAACTGTTACTGGCTGACCCTCCCAATGCCCATCAATTTAGCTCTCCACCCTCCTCCCGATTCAATTTCTGATGACTGCTCGGCAAGTCCCACAATAGATATAGGTAATCGTAATAACACTGTGTCGGTAAGTCGCATTCAACCTCCCACCTCCGTCGTTGATTGCTTGGATCTAGAAGGCAAATTATATAGATGTTTTCAACGTTCGCAGTCGAAAACAATAAGTCACCAGGCCGCTGTTGCAGGACGTTTGACAGTTTAGTGTTTTGCTGAATCTCGCAAACTGGAATCCAGGACAACGGCCAATGAATGGAATTAACAGCAATCGCACCGTCTACTCGATACTGGTTATACACTTCGGGTGACTCCACAGCCGCCGTTACAGGTCAGGCTGGGTAGGTATAGTCCTCAGCACGACGGCCGCAGCCGCATTAGTAGATTGGATTCCTGTTAACAGTAGACTTTGTGCCGTCCGCTTGGCAGGTTCTGTTAAAACCAGCTCTAGACGCAAAACTTTCAGAAATTCTATTCATTGTCTGCTTATACTCCAAGTGTAAGGACACTGGCGTCAAGAACGCCTTTTATTCAAATCTGGCCGCTCTCCTTCGGTCGACACATGGTTCTGATATAGTCGTTCTGGCCGGAGATATGAATGCCCAGGTCGGTCGCCTTGGTGAAGCCGAATCTCGTTTAGGTGGTAGGTTTGGGATAGCATCACATCGATCAGATAATGGCGGGCGATTGTTGCAGCTGTGCGCTGAGCATAAGCTATTTTTAGCCAGCACTAGTTTTAGACATCGTGCACGTCATTGTTATACTTGGTGCCCACCTTCTCCGAATCAGGCCTGGTCTCAGATAGACCACATAGCTGTTAGTTATAGGTGGCGTGGTTCGATTCAGGACTGTCGTTCTTATTGGAGCACATACTTGGATTCAGATCATGCGTTGGTACGTTGTCGTTTTGTTCTTACTTTTGCTGGGCAACGACCCCACCGACAGCAACGACTGGCTGTTGAGAAACTGGCTATACCATCGGTAAAGCATAAGTACCAAACCAGCTTAGAAAGCTGCCTTAGCATTCTCATTCCGAAGATCCTAATAGCTGCTGGACCGAGATCTCACAGGCAATTTATGAAGCAGGTACTGTAGCATGCGGCACGGGGGTACATGGGTTGAACAGACATTGGATCTCGGAGAAATCCTTGGAGTTGTTAGAAGCCAGACGGAACATTCCTCCTGGCAGTTCACACAAGTCTAGAAGAGATATCCGTAGGAAACTGAAACGTAGTCTAAAGGCTGATCGTGAGGCTTGGTTAGTGGAAATGGAAGACCGCTTTTGCTTCAGGGAACACCGGCAAACTCTTTAAGCTGATCCGTGCCACTGGTCCCAGGCGACCGTCTGTCAGTGAAGCTATCAGCGAGGCAGATGGCACACTCATCCATAATAAGTCCAGAAGGTTAGAGCGTTGGGCGGAACACTTTGAGGGTCAATTTAGTTGGCCTCCTGCTTCTATTGTGTTGCCGCCACAAACTTGTGATGTAGCACCCTGGTCGGTAGATTTGGAACCACCCACTGAGACTGAGGTTCGCAATTGCCTTTCGGTTC
The DNA here is from genome assembly GCA_014220965.1 of Paragonimus kellicotti. Lineage (NCBI taxonomy): Eukaryota > Metazoa > Platyhelminthes > Trematoda > Plagiorchiida > Troglotrematidae > Paragonimus > Paragonimus kellicotti. The sequence goes on along the minus strand of LOND01002070.1, from coordinate 52,491 downwards.
TGAGCTGCCGACTCAGATGATCTGGTGCCGGCACTTTTCAAAGGTGAGGAAGCGTTAGTAAAAGCATTGACTCAGTTGTTTCAACTTGTGTGGACGACGGAGACCATCCCTCCGTGCTGGGGTCACTCGATAATAGTTCCCATATTCAAGAAAGGTATCAGGGACAAAACAATATGCGAAAACCAATATGGGAATTGATTTGACCCAGTCATTACTAGGGTTCTGGCATCCATTATACTTCGTCGACTCACTGCAGCTCGGGAGGCAAACATTAGGGAAGAACAGGCAGGGTTTTGCCTTGGGCGGGGATGTATAGGCCACATCTTTATTCCGTCAAATTCTGGAGCAGCGTCATGTGTACCTGCCGGCCAACAATTGCCGTATTTCTCGACTATAAAGGTGCGTTCGATTCGGTGGATCGATCTACACTTTTAGAGTCGCTTAAACGCAGGTGTACCGACCAAGTATGTGAACATACTGTCGGCGCTTTATTCCCATACTTCAGCTCAGGTTAGGGTTTACGGTGAACTGTCTGACAGTTTCAGCACCAGGAGCGGCGTACGTCAAGGCTGTCCCTTTCACCATTTGTTTAACTTTGTCATAGACGAAATAATGGAGGAATGTCTGGCGGCTAATCGAGCTCAGTGGCGTGAATGTTGTCGTTGTTTGGCCGAGTTGTCTGTGAAGTGAGTGCATTTAATGACGCGGGACAGTGAAAGCCGTAAGGAAGCTGTCTTGCTGATGACGCCTTCTTTTCACCCGCAGCTAGGTTTTTTATTTGTAAAGTGTTCAACGGTGTTGAATGTTTGAATAGAGACGTGTTACGTCTTTTTTAGTAGTTACCTCTCTTTTCATCCTCCTTTTTTTCTTCGCTCTCGTTATACACAGGTTTGCTTTTTTCTTCTTCATGGTTGTGTGGCAGTTAAGCATCAGTGTGAACCACTGATGTATTGCTGTCTATGATGATGATGATGACTCCGAGCTTGGAGTGAGGACAAAATCATTAGAGCTCGTCTCACTTGTGGTTGTGACTGGATCTTCAATCGACTGAAAGCAAGCCATCGCGGGGTGGCATGGGAAAAAACTACGCGATCTGTAGAAAATATTCTGATGGTGACGTTGGAAGAACAATTCGTTTCCGATTTACTTCTTCATACAACGTTAACAAAAATTGAAAGAATTCTTAACGATAGACCCTTAATTAACAAACGGATGACCTTCATGATCGATCACTCTGGCTCAAGACAAATTAGTTTATCCTCAATTCCGGACGCCGTGAACGAGAGGCGTATTAACCGAAGATGGCGACAGGCCACTTATTACACAATTGCGTTCAGGCGGAAGTTGATACGGACCTATTTGCCCACATTGCAGACGATCCAGTGCAGGCCAGTGGTGAAACCCAACCATTCTCGACGCAACCTCGTACTGTTGGTTGATGTGAGTATACCAAAAGGCCGTTCATCGAAAGCAGCTGTCGCGAAAGTCAAGAAGGGCGAAGTCTGATGAAAGACGCTGTCATACGAACAACCAATAGGGTTATTCGAAGGGACGTTCGACAACTTGTACAGGTATGAGTGAGACGTGATTTCATTGCCGTGTGTTAATGAAGGGCGAGTCGTATTTGCCGCCTTGTGCCATCCGTAACCCCCGGGAAGAGTATGACTTTCGCCGACGTGTCTACTTTGTTTCTCCCCCTACTCATTTGACCGAAGTTTTCTTACCAACTGTAGCATAATTGATTTATTGATTTACCACAGTGTTTTATTATTACATGACACTTCGTATCTGTGGACTATCTTCCTCGGATTCAGTATTTAGAATGTACGTTTATCCCCATTTATAACTGCATTCGTTTGATGTTATTGATTATATAAACATCACCAGTTAACCAAGACAGTCCTCTGACTTTGACAGACCTCGGGTGCATAAATTCCGGTAGAACATTTGTTGTATCAGTCTGTAAGCCTAGCAGACACCTACATCGATTGTGATTCAAGTCCCCATAGCTTACACCACAAATATACTCGCAGGATGATATAACACGTGGAACTAGACTGATCTGAGTTTAACCAGAATGTCCAGGGAACTGCACACTGGGCACAGTGGAACCCAATGCTTTTAATTCGGCAGGTCCGAAATTAGTAACTGGATGCTGAACCTTGACAAGCTATGAGCGAAACACTTTACTTAAAAAGTGTACGGTACATGACAGATTAAGAATCCAAAAGAACCTTACTGTCACTCAGATAGGATTCAAGTAGTAAGTGGATCAACAGCCCACTTATCAGACCACGTTTCGATCTAGAGCGGTTTGCCATGGAGCGAATCCGATAAAACAAGGAGTATAAAGTCAATAAACCTAGAAAGTACGGAGACGGACAGAAGATAGGCAGAAGAGAATAACCATTTCTCAACTTCGTGAATAAATGAATTGTGTAAGATGGCTACCACGCTCGTTGTTTTATAAGAACGAAAGTGTAGCAGAATTCTCTGGAAACCGCAGACCGAACAGTTGCACTAGAAGAAGGGAAGTGGTGCGTAAAAATCATCAACCAGCATGCAAAAATAAACGAGGAGTGACACATACGCACGTGATCGAAAAAAACGGGCGGAAAAACTGCATGTTTGGAACGATCAAATAAAAAACGCATGAGCGCACAAACTGCACTGAACACCGATTACATAGATTGCAACGCTCACTTTGTGACAGTGATGCTTCGCTTCCAGTTCAATGAATTCTCTGGTCGAAGCCAAATAGGCCTCCGGTCGTGCGAGCTGAATGAGTATGTTGCTCGGTTTTACATCGCCATGAACCATGGACCAATTAGTGTGAATGTAGTGCAGAGCGCCAAGGATGTGCGCAGTTAGAACATGAAGTGACTTCTCCGAAAGCACATTTGCCTTTGTTCCGGAAAGAGGTGAAGCGAAGTTCGAGTCCATGCAGTTGGCTTCCGTCAGGTCGTCTGCATTACCGAACTCCATCAAAGAGGAAGTGATGCGAGGGACCGCCTCGGATGTGTCCAACTGACGGTCGGGGTGTAGAAAGTGGAACAGACTTCCTCCGAGACAAAACTCCAATTGTGTATAGATGGAATCCGCCTCGTACCAGGAGCCGTAGAAGCGGATGATATTCGGGTGCTGTAATAATGCGAGCGCCTGTACCTCGTTTAGCATTTCTGCGGAGGAACTGGTTATGAAAGAGCGGAAGAGACTGAAATCAGTTCAGCGGAGAAGTTGCGTAAAAAAAACGTTAACTACAGTGTTTGTCTATATGCACATCACGCAAAGTCCAAGTTGAGACAGTATTATGGGCGCATATTTCATTGTCAGTTATCCACAGCTTCGAAACAAATGATGCCGGCCGAATTGTATGAACTATCGGTTAGATGGCAGAAACATAGCAAACTGACAAGACATAGATTATACAAAACAAAGGCATTCCAGGAAAAAGGCTAAAAAAAAAATAACCGTGCATCACGTTGGTTCCTTTGGCGCCGTCTAAACCTACACAAACGTACTCAGCTTAGACGAGTTTTTGACCGACAGTCGACGATTTCGTGAATAGTCAAAGCTGTTGTTTTATGAAATTACCCAAACTGCAAACAAAGCAGCTACCAGAATTTAACTACCATCACTTGCTGCAATAACCAAAAAACCCAGTAGGCAAGTTCGGATCAGTGGTGGCATGCGAAGTTCCTGAACTAACTCAGAACATCAATTATATATATATATATATATATATATATATATATATATATATAGTGAACAAGTGGAAGTGTACCAAAGGTAGGGAGGAAAAGGTCAGAAACATTCTGCTATCGCCATGTTTAACTGCTTCAAAAATAGCCCTCATCTCACGTGATGGATCACACAAGCCAGCCAAGTAAAGCTATCGCAGTTTTACGCTTTAGGAACAGACTGTAACCCAACTTGTTGGCATTTTTATACGTTTCTGATTGGTTGATTATTCCTTGACTTACCGCAATCTGGTTAGCCTGCTCGGTTGAAGTCACACGAAATGTGTTCAAAACCCCTGAACTCTCTTGCAGTCTAGCAGGTTCGAATGAAGGCACTTGAGAACGGTATGATCACTTGGAAACCTCACTACTTAGTCTGAGACGCAAAAGCGTTGTTAGCACAAAAAAATCTACGCAACAAGCGATGGAGTAACATACTAGGCAAATCAACTCACCTGCCATAAGGACGCTCGACTTCGAACTCACATCGAGATCGCTTTAAACAATACAACACGCCACTTAGACGGTGCCTTGCTTTGTACAAAACAGCCAAGCGCGTTCGAGATATATCCGTGATGTTAGAAAATGAACCTGCAAGACTGTAATGAATATAAAAACGAGTGAAAGGAAAAGACCGACTTGTTACAATTAAAAATGGGATTGATTCCGGCCGGCCGTTCCTCACTGAATTTTTCCCCGGGAACGAAACGTGTCATAAATCGGTTAAATGTCGGACGGTTCAACAGCTCCGGACAAACGTCAGCCAAGCGAGCGTAACGTTCCACAGTTGCGGAGGTTTGCTGACTGATACTGACGTATGAGTGTAGATTTAAGTCATCCACTAGGGAAAGTTTTCGCCTATGCTCGGAGGCCGAATCAACCATAGGACACGAAACATTTGAGTCTGGAGTGAAAAGTAAACGAGGACTCATGGAGATGTTGGCTGACTGGTTGAGTCGCGTAGACAAATGCAGAGCGCGTTGTTCCATACGACGTGCGTAGGAAAGACTGTGTTGAAGGTGATCACTTAAATAACCTTTCCCAATCGAACGGTCAGATAAATCAACCCCAAAATGATGTCCATCGGGTGACGGAGTCTCATGGCTACCATTCGTATGTAAACTATCCTGAAGCGCCACTTTATTGACTTGTTGAGTGTCAACTTCAAGCGAAGGAAACGGTATTGAAGACAGCCGATGTTTCGATAACAATGGGGATACCTGGAGCCCTGAATGTTCGGTGTCAGTATCGGAATCACGGAACGGGGACAGCTCCACTCCATGGCGTGCATATGCCGGGGTAGAAGAGGAAGGGGATTGCGAGGAAAGATAACGTTTACTTCGCTTCATCGAAATGATGCTGAAAAAAGAATGCAGATAACTGAAGTAGGTACATGAACAAATCTATGAAGAAAATGGTATACGAACGCTTAATGCTACCTCACATTACGTATCACATGCACTATTTTTCTACCATGCGACTCACTAGATAGTGTGAAAGTTGTATGCAGTAGACTTCTCGCAAAAGTAAAAGAAAGATAAGAATGGTAAGGATGTGGATGGAATTAAAGCCGGGTTTATTCCTCCATGGCGGGAAAGTTTGGTAGGTAAGACTTCCATGAAAAATGGATAGCAGCAACTACATCCCACTGCTCGATAATGTATTCAAGAAGCTACCGTTCTATCCCATTTAGTTGGTGGAAAAGATTAGATAGTCTCATCATCTTTTAAATGGGCCAGAGAGAAGTCGCGCGGTCCAGTGTCGCTTACGGATTCGGGACTTCTGCTTCGGAAGGCTGCTAACTGAATAAATAGTTTAATTCACAATATCTACAAAGATAATGCCAATGGTATCAGACTTTTAAGCGCCGATGACCCAAGCATTTTCTAACTCCCCACTGCTCCACGATATGAATGTTTCTGCACCAATCGGAACCTCAACCTCGCGCGCGATCAGACTATCGAAAGCCACAATGAACCCAGTTTGAATGGGTGCCTTGATTCTTCCAAAAGATAGAGAACCTGACATAAGCAGAAAGTAGTACCAACCAAATACAAAGGTGAATAACCGGGCTGAAATGTATACAGAGCGTTTCACACCTTCAAAGTGCATCAAAACTGCGACATAATATTATGTTCATTGTTACAGGCAATCCGCTAGACTGGGAAATTTCACATAGTTGAGTAGCACCATTCCATCAACCTGTAACATTACTGATGAGATAGTCGAGAAAGTACAAGGATACGCGTTGCGTTTGCCAGCCTGTAGCGTCTGATTATCGTTGAAAAGAAAGGTGTATAATGTTTTTGTGCGTTTTGTTTTGCTATGTGGTTCGGAGAAATGGTCTGTCCGTGACAAAAATATCGACAGATTTGTTGTTTGACCATCCTCGCATCTGCCTGTTACTTCACGATAAGTAGGACGATCCTGTGGATGCGACCGTCAGTCTGTACATATTTCGGAGCGCTTCTGATGTACAATCAACTGGCCACCTAATCAGGTTTCATCGTCGGCGATGTTTGGGTCACGCACTCCACATGGTAGTTGAGCAGGCTCTCCACCAGATATCGTTTATTGAGACTGTTAACAGTTGGGGTAACCAAAGAACTACGCTATTATGAAATATGAGGGTTCTGACTGTTCGAGTGAGCAAAGTAGACGGGTGTCGCCTGTCCGGTGGATGCCGTCATAATCACCCCAACTGCGGGTTGAAAACGCTGTTCAAAGTGGCAACGTACCACAGTCAATAGCACACCTGGGCTCACATCATCTCTAGTTCGTCCTCCTATCTTTCTTTATATAGTTTTATGAAAACCACGAAAGATGCTCGAAAGCATTCTCATTAGCGGAGAACGTAGGGAAAAGCTTTCCAATCAGTTAAAAGGGCAAACGTCGCATAATAGAAGTTTTAGTTCCTCAAATTTGCTTGATTTATGCACCAGTGTTGCGAAAACGTTGACAAGAGCCTATCTCCTTTCACCCCTAACAGCAAACTGTCTGAGCTAATACTAATCCTGAGAACTTCGTCGGCGTTGACAAAATGCGTGATCAAATCACAAACCATGCCATCCGAATGGAATTTATCAACCAAGCCCATCTGTAGAGTCGATCTAAAGGCAAAAAGATCAGAGGTGTAATGCAAAGGTTTCCAAATTCCCAGTCATCATCATCATAGACAGCAATACATCAGTGGTTCACACTGATGCTTAACTGCCACACAACCACGAAGGAAAAAAACCTATATAGGAAGAGAGAAGAAAAGGGGAGGGAAGGGACCTAACTACTAAAAATAGCTACGTCTATATTCAAACACATCAAGGCGCCTACACCTTGCAAACAAACAACCGAGCTGTAAGTGAAAGTAAGGCGTCATCATTCCCAGTCCGTAAGATGCACGTTCACAATGTCTGTCTTTGATAGCCAGTGTTCACAAAAAAACAGTGACGTGATGGGAACACCAGGTTAGCAGTAACGAGGTTAGCTACGCTGGTGTGTCGCAGATGTGAATGACAAAAAATAAACCATAGTTCTGTCACCCAATAGTATTAGTCTCAACCGTGATAGCTTTGTTGAAGTATGGTCTTGTGAGTCTCTTCGAAAATATTCCCGCCCAAATCATAAGGAGTGACACTGCGCTGTCTCTGAATGGCACAGAGGCTACAAAAGTTGAATGATGACTAAACCAGTTTTTGGTGAAAACAAGTCAAAAATCTTATTTTATCAGAGTGGAGTATGCCAGGAGCAGAACCGTTATTACTGTTGCTAAGTCGCGAAACGTTAACATCGATAAGCCATCCACGGTAGATGATGACTGACCATTTACTGAAAACACCTCCGTCCTAAACCAAATTACGGACCAACCTCTGCATCGCTTTGCAAGTAACCGACAGTTAGTCTGAATGTCCTGTAATAAATAAGCTGGTCTGATCTAGGTTCGACAAAGCGTCATGGACGAATTAGTTTCAACTGTTATTCAAGACACGCGCTCACGTGGGTAAGTGGCATACCAAAACACGCTTTCTTGACGAAACGAGCTAGATATTTGAGCTGACAGCTCAAGGATGCTTTGAGACGTAAGGTTAGCTTTCAATAGGTGCATCGGCATGCAAAAAACAACAGCAAGCAAAAGTGTTAGTATTTCGACAAAAAATGGTCCGAGACACTAACTAAGTTAAAGTTCTCTGCCTATAATAGGCTGTGTGAAAAACGCAAACTCAATGTGTCTTCAAATCAGAGTGCTTTTCCACCACTATTTGGCTGATGCTGGTGCAATGGGGGAACCTACTTTAATACCGTGTAACCAAGAAACGTTGGACGTGTGATGACAGTAACATTCCGTGCAGCTGACTGGATCACTCCGTGAGACGACAGATTATAATTTGTTTCAAGTTCTATTAGTCCAAAGACAGACTGAAAAAGGACCGGATCAACCGGTTTTATGACGATAAGGTTGAGCAACGTGACGTTCCTGTTATATTTGTGATGAAACCAAACAGATAAACTATGCATGTGCATCACTGCTAGCCCGGGAACTAACTTTCGAAATACCATACGGTTGTCCATGCCTGTAGAAAGAGATGTATGAATCTCCACCAGTGTCGCAACACCTTTTTCAAACAGTGGCAGCACGATGTCACCGAAGACAGCAAACTTGATACGATTCGGAACTGTGATGCCGGAACGAATCGCCTGTTGGACGGTGATGTGTCGGTAGTTTGATACCTTAATTACCGACCCGCATGCCAATTCCCGAAATGCAACAGAGATCGGCTTCCAACAAATCCAGCTCAAGAGAGAAAGCGGCTTGCTGCTTTGAAATGCGAGAGTTTAGTGGGCTCACACAAGTTCAAAATCTAAGACTGCACATGGAAAAACAGGAATAAGAAACTGAGTCTAGAGGATGAAATTTACTGGAACAACACTACAAAGGTTAGCCGACTATTGTGATATCTCCGGGAAAATGATTAAAAAAATAAGCGCTGGAAGGGCATAAAGAATACACAGAGGAGATGGATAAACAGTGGCATACTTCTGTTTCGCCGCCCATGTTGAGTGCAGCAGGTTTAGATTACGTGACAGCCGATACGACGCCGATTTGCTCGTTCTGCGAGGTTATGGACGAATACGAGCTCATCTACTGACAAAACGGACAGAAATCGGTGAGATGATCAACAAGGGTAGCAAACAAAGTCTCGTTTCCGTCAACGCATGCACACAGGTAGGCGGATAAGCTAATTCAATATCACCAGGTGTGTTTCTAGGTTATGGGTTGGAGAACGGCCTTGCGTGTTGAAGACAAAATGTAAAGTTACGGGGTTCTCTCAGCAAATAAGCAACCGCTCATTGCCGACGCTGCGGCCGACTGGCGCAAGGTGCGAGGTGGACAGATGATGACCTGGCGTAGACAAATGAAATCGTTCACGAAGGTTGGTCACTGTAGGTCGGGTTCGTCTCCCGGGCTGGGGCCCTCGCGACTCACAGAGTCGGTGGCTTGAGACGTTAGGTGAGATGGCGGCTAATCGAGCTCAGTGGCGTGAATGTTGTCGTTGTTTGGCCGAGTTGTCTGTGAAGTGAGTGCACTTAATGATGCGGGGCAGTGAAAGCCGATGACGCCTTACTTTCACTTACAGCTCGGTTGTTTGTTTGCAAGGTGTAGGCGCCTTGATGTTGTATGTTTGAATATAGACGTAGCTCCCGACCTATACTGCTACCTTGACGAGGTGGTCGGGCTTGTGTGCTGTTTTGATCCGGCGGGCTATGCTGACTAGGACTCCGGTCCTTCCAGGTTCAACCCTGTCAGACAGGCCAAAGGGGAGCAGCCAGACGAAAAGCAGTTACACTCATAGGATTGTATGTCGCACTACTGACCGCGTAGGAGTGCTTAGGTAGTGAGGCACGATCCTATGGGCATACAGCAGAACTATTTTTATAGTTGCGGCACTGCTGTCTTCCGTATCAGGAAGAAGGGGGTTAGAAAAGGTACCCTCAAACAAAGAGCACTCCGATCGCCCAACGGTTGACCGTGACCGCCGGCGTATTATCCAATACGGTCGAAAAACATCTATCACCCAAAAGCCCGATGTAGCTTTGAGTACATCCACTGCGCGCAGCAGTGCTCAGCCTGAGAGCTAAATTTGATAGGACAGTGGGGGAGGGGTCAGCAGTAGCATGTTTTCGCCTATCCACCCTGCTGTATGCAGCAGATAGGGCGACCCGGTTTATACTGCGAGACGGCCGATGCAGTATGGATTTATTTGTTGTGAATTATTCATGGTTGTGTGTGGGCTGAGATACTGCCAGGACGCCCAGACCTAGACAGGAGAACGATTAGGGTTCTCAACCAAAGCCTTTGGCTCAAAAGCCTGTACCGCAAGGCAGCGGTTGGGTGGCAATGTACCAGAACTGGTACTTTTTCCGGAAAAAGATGCCAACCTTCTTCCAACCCCCAACCTGGAGGACCAGGAGACTGGTTTGTCAGACCTCTACCCATTGGCCTGCCTGGTATGAGTGACTCTATCGGTGTGGTGATCACACCGTCCAGTTTAGCCCAATAGGTCATCGAGATGCGCAAGCCGTCACACCACGTCAAGGTCCAGTCTCGTTGTGACGGAGTATACTACAAGGATCTGTTCTCTGTTCATTACTTTTTTGAATTTATATCAACGATTTCCAGGCACTTTTTTTTATGCGGATGACTTAAAAACTGGAACTCCCACGCTCTCAACATTTCAAGCTGACCGCGATGTAATTAGGCGATGGTCAGAGGGATGATGTCCACCCATCAACGACGACGAATGAGCAAACATGGTTCTTGGTGGTGATTCTGGCAACGTCTACGTAACACACTGGGCGCAAACGACAGTGAATGTTGCCCAGCGGACCATTAAAAGACTTCAGCATATGATCATCGTCCAACTCGTTCTTCTCACTCCATCAGGAAAAAGCAGCCAGAAAAGGACTCGCTGTATTGGTGCTGCCTCGAACTAACAAGAAGGCTCCTCAAAGTCCACGAAATTCATCATCACCTTAAGAAAGATATTAATGCACTCGAGCGTGTGCAGCAAGCTGCAACAAAAATCGTAGTAGGTCTTCGAAACGTTACATACTAGTCTCGGATCGAACTCCTTGATATTTATCCCCCACACGAACAGTAAAGACTTAGAGGAAACCTCACTCTTACTCTTTTTCTGGAGAGTCAATAGGGAAACTCTTTACTCCCACAAGTCCATATGAGCTGTAGAGACCTCAAACATTTGTCAAACAACTGTTTTTCTGTCAGTGGTCGCCCAGTGGAATAGTCTTTCACTGATTGTCGTTACTGCTCGTTCTATGATGCAGTGCAAGGCCTTGTTAGACGTTTATTTACTTGATGGGAGTATGTGATCCACAAGGTATTACTTTTTACCATGTCTTAGTGCTCTTACATTGAGATACTAATTAGGGAGAGCTGTGCTACACCAGTTTTTCCAGTTCAGAAGAGCTGACGTTCGCTTGATACCAGAATAAGAATCGTATCGATCTGGGAAGTTTGGGTTATCGGTCTCACGCTCCCGTAACAACCAATGAATCAATGCTACCTATATACAGGTTGCCAATTTCAAAAGCACAAGTCACTACAAGTTTCCGGTCTTAGTCTGTGAGTGTAGTTAACTGTTCGAAGCGCATGCGGTCAGTTGTATTGCTATAGACTTGAAATAAATTCATATTGTAGTGACTAACAATCCCGGCTGCAACCGTGTTTTCCCGCTTGTTTGTTCTGTACGCATGATTCTGTGTACGCCTGTTATAGGAGGCCTGATATGAATTCAGTGCCACTTTCTTCAGTCGTGCAACTAATTGCACGCAGCGAACGCTTGTCCTTTTCCTAACGACTCATCTACTATTCCATTCTTCAAGGTCGTTTAACCCGGACCTTTCGAGCGTTGTTTAACGCACTCGAAGGTTCCACGCACTTTTCGCTTGGCGCGCTTTTGAGTGCCGCCGAGTGGGCTGTAGCCCACCTCGCGCTTCTTTTCTTCTCTTGGTTGCTGCCGTTGGTCCCAGACTAGGCTAGAGCTAACTACTTATCATATTTCCAAACATTGCTGGAAATATACGGTTTGTTTCTAAACCTCACTGCGTTCTCTAGTTCGATGCCTGTTGGGACTACGTTTCGATTGCTCTTGAGGAAATTGTTACTGGACGAGGTCTAGTGCATACCCACTTATCCACTACAATATCGACTGCAACGATCTAACAGGTCCTTCACGTAGTCTCCGTTATACATTGTAGTCCATTTTACCCAGACGTAGTTCAGTCGTGCGATGTACTTTTTAAGACGACTAGGTGCTTTTACAGCTACCCTGCACACCGTTTGTGTTATCAGGGGATCTCATGGCACGTTTTCGAGAGGGCAACATGTGAAGTATTAATTCATTTTTAATCGTCTTGAGCAACACACATGGCTCCTGATTAAGCAACACGTGAACCCACGTCGTGAGGGCTATCACAATGTACGTTCAAATCACATGGTCCATTACAGGACTCATAGAGCGTTGAATGCACTTACTCAGGAGTCAAGTGTATTGATTAAGACGATAAAAAATGGGTTGATACTTCACGTTTCCCTCTTTTAAACATGCCCTGAGATCCCTTGATAGCACGAACGGTATGTAAGATGGTTGAGAAAGAACCTAGTTGTCTTGAAAAAAATACACCACGGAATTGAACAACGTTTGGATAGAATGGGATACAATGTACAACGTAGACATGTCTACGTTATACATTGTATATCGACCGCAGTTGAACACCTCAAATTCGCATCAATGGAGCCGTTGTCGATAGCTGCGCTGATTTTTGCTACTTGGGTAGCAATTTGTCCACCGATCTGTCCGTGGACCGCGAGTTGAGAGCTCGTGTGGCAAAGGCTAGTGTTGCGTTCGGACGTCTTGAAAGACTTTTTTGGAAGTGGATCGTGTGGTATCCGGTCAAACACCTTAACAAAGTGAAAGAAAATGGCGTCCACCATAAGAAGATGATCCCTAACATTTGTTAGGCTGTCCGTAAGAAGCAGCATATTGTTCACGCATGAAATTTCGTCGGAGTTCGTGCTGAGATACATAGATGAACAGTATTGTCTAAGAAGGTACATTAAGATAGCTCGTTTAAGGAGACGCTCTAAGATTGTGCACGGAATACTCTTTAGGCTGACTGGTCGATAACTGACAGAAGAGCGTTAATCACCCGACCTATAAATTGGGGATGACGGTAGCTTATTCCCATTCACTGGGAAAGATACCGGCGCAAGAGTCGATATGAAAATTTCATGAAATTGTTTAAAAAGTACAGAAGACGCTTTCTTTAGTATTCTTGGGTGAACCTGGTCTGGGCCTATTGAATTAAATGGAGTAGACTTGAAAGCAAATCCTGAACTTAGTGCACTGGGAATTCTGCCTATAAAAGAGGCTGCCTAAACGTCCGTGGGGATAGACGTTGGGAAGCAGATGATAAGACAGTTATAAACGACGGCGGACTGACCCTTGAATAACTCGGCTACAGGATTGGTTTCAACGTTCGATTGCAGCAAGGATAGGGCTGAGGGTGGGTTCTTGCGACGTGCTATTTAGAACACTTTTAATTGCTTTTGGAAACGATACCGACGGATTTCCAGTTTGTACCGATTACGCATTGTGCGAAATGCTTCAACGTCTTCGGGTTTACCAGGCTGTCTCTGCTTGGCAAGTAGACTCGCACGGCTGTCAAGGGGTCGGTGATTTCTTCCTGGAAGTGGGGAGTGGGAAGAGCTTCCTGCCAGTTTATGTGGAACGTACGACAAGTTGTTCTCGTGTAACGTACGTTTCATACGTAGGTAGTCAGAGGCAACCAAAGTGGCATCTACGTAGAGCTGCATGTGATGATTTCTTACTGCATTTCAACAAGAACACTAACACATTTGATGATGAAACATGTATGACAACGTTTCCAGCTTCCTTGTCTATACGATATTTGTACTGTTTCTCCTTGTTTGGAAGATTTCAGGTAGATACTGGTCGACGAAATGTTGCCCTTGGAAATGGCTGGAAATGACGCTATCATATGGCTGTTTTCATCTTCGGTTGATATGCAGCGGCGTGAGAAAAGGGTATCATGTCCCACTCTATCACTTGGAATCTTCAGAAGTAAATTCTATTCACTCTACTGCATTGTTTCCAACTAGATTGAGGTCGCGTGTCGTTCATACGAAACGGTATACGGAAACAGATGAACTCAAGCTGCCTGCCGATCATTGGAGAGGTATACCTCTCAGCCAGTCGCGACTTGATGGTTAAGAACGCCAGGTATCTATCGCGGTGCAGAAAAATACTCCGATCAATATGACAATCAACGGACTCAAAAATGATGATTACCATGTACCACAGACGCTTCAAATACAAGTTTCTCATCACTTCCCGCATGTGTTCGTTCTCCATGTTGTTCATGGCGAACGTCATTCGGAAGGAGCAGCTACTAGTGTGAATGCATACTGCATTCTCAGACGTTGATCATAGCCTAAGTCAATCGGATGGAGCAGCTACTAGTGTGAATGCATACTGCATTCTCAGACGTTGATCATAGCCTAAGTCAATCGGATGGAGCAGCTACTGGTGTGAATGCATACTGCATTCTCAGACGTTCTTCATGGGCTAGGTCAGCAAGACTGTGCTAGCGATTTCATTCTCTGGATAGATCAGAATCAGCAATGTTTGAAAATGAATCCAAGTATATTTTACTATATACAGCTCTTCTGTTTGATATATGGTGGGGAACAGTTTGCCGATTAGGTTCGCGGATTTCGCTTTCCGGGTATGACTTTGAAATGGTCCTTGGCGAACATTCAGGTTCATATATTGGCGATAGCCTGAAACTGTAATATATATATGCTGCAACCGACACTAAATATGTAGAACATGCATTCCCAACCCCGTGTTACCAATCAGCAATGTCTCTGAAAGTTAATATAACTGCAACACAGGTGAAGGGTCAGTGATCTGTTGATCATTGTTTTGACTCCCCGTACTATTGCAGCCACAACTTATCCAGTGGACGTGACAATCAGAACTCTGTTTCTCGCGACTTTTGGTCGATATTGTCACCAACTTCAGAAGCATATCTGTATGTTCTGCGATGTTCCACATGTTAATTATCAACTGAA
>LOND01002070.1:21218-37481 GCA_014220965.1 Paragonimus kellicotti | reverse complement strand
GTGTATAAGAGAACACCATTTATCACTTCTGGTGCTCCACGATTGTCTAACCACGGGTCTCCAATGTGTTTTGATTTGAGTACTATCTGGGCTCAGGATATGGGCGACATCACCCCGAAGTGTACGGTTTACGTTTATCTTCGTTTGCCCGAATTTATCACAGACCTTTCATTGTGTTGTGGGCAATTATGTAGCGACTGTAAGAAATGATATTTTTGATAGTCGCATTCACCTGTACATTTTTGATGAGTTTGGTTTTTCACCTACTTTTGTTTTAGTCAAGCCATCCTTTCTGTAATCGACGAACCTCTCTTCATGAAACGAAAGTATCACAGGGGAAGCCATTTTTCTAAAGCGTGGGTTTTGGGTGGAATCGAAAGGGATACCACGAATGCGTTTATGGTAGTATGCCCTGGAAACAAACCCGATTCCGCCACGCTGATTCCCATTATTTGTCGTCATGTGCGCGTGGGTCTAATCAAACATTTATCACACTCGATAACAGCCTAATACCATCATTATAACTGACGGGCTCACCGAGCACTGGATACGATAGCTCATTATGAGCATTGGACTATCAACCACTCGGTTAACTTTGTGGATCCCGAAAATTCAGTCATCCACACACAAAACATCGAAAACTTGTGGTCCGGTCGCCAAAAGCACTTTAGAGCAATATCTAGATCTAATCGACAGCTATTTAACTCGCACTTACAGGAGATTTTGTGGCGCAAACACAATCCATGTGACGGCGTGGGACGGCTGTTATTCATTTATCGCACTTGGATTCATTATCAAACATTGCTGAATTCTGATCTATCAAATTGTATTGGCGCGTGTTTTGAAAAAGGCCAGTTATTATTGCGTGCAAGTGTATATTACGTTTATATCATTTAACCGCTCAAATTAGCATACTATTTGATCAATTCTGTTACCGTTAATTACTCTGAAACATTTTGATCATATATCAGTAATTTTGAAAGGATATCATACAATAATGCCTACTAAGTCAGCTAGGCTTCAAAAATTGTCGGTCGCCACGCGATCAGCCTCATGCAAAAAGGCATGATGACAACAAGAGAGGCGTAAAGTCCCCAGACACCACGTCCAACACCTACTCCATTCCTGCCATTGCTAAGGAGCCAAAATCTGCTGCTAAAGCGATAAACTCAACGGCCAACATTAAACCCTCACAAGGAAGGAACAACACCAAGTTGTGTTCAGTTCCTATTACCGATGTATTTTCGGATCAGGTTAAAAAACTGACTTAGAGGCTGCAATGGCAAAACTACACAGTAAGTATGAAGAGCTCACCGAAACTTTGCACCAGCTGGATCCGATAAGTTAGCATTTTAAGTGCCTCAAATAACGCCGTCCTGAGACTACTTCTAGTCATAAAGATCTTGTAGCTGCTGGGACTTTTATTGACACAATAGCTACGGAACTGCACAAACGGTTACGCTGTGCAAGTAAAGTGGTTGTGTTTAACATACCTGACAGAATACCTTTGTTGACCGTGAAGAGTCTTACTCAAAGCTGGTAGGATGGAAGACCAGGAGTGCCACTGCTTAAGACTTCGCAAGAAAGTACAGCAAAAATGCTGTCCACTGTTACTGCAGTTCACAAGTGAATTTGTAGCGAACGAATTCGTCAACAGACGAGACCAAATTATGCGTGCCACAAAGATTGACTGGACTGCGCTTTCTCTCCATGCAAACGCGTTCGATAGTGGTCTAAAGATAGGGATGGAAGAAAAACGATGACAAATCCCGATCGTCCCGAACAGCAAAATAATGTGATTTTTCCATCTGCATAAAGTAGGAAAAAGGTTGCTTCAACAGTTGTCTAGCTCTCTTTTGAATACATCTACTCTTGAGGTCTCAACAATGTTTTCAAGCAATTTTTCCACGGGTTGACTGCCCAGTCAGTAAAAAAGATAAATCAAACAGCCAATCGTGATCTTGTTTTCTTGATCGTGAACCTATGACCTCTTAAATCTCTGTCCTGACGTATCACGAACAAACACGCCAGGGGGCTTGTGCCGGTGTAGTGGGTAATCTTGTACACTTCAATAAGGTCTCCTCTTACCCACCGGCGTTCGAGCGAGAATAAGTTCAACGAGCTTAGTCGACGTTGGCAGCTTAGAAACTTCATACTTCATACCATAAGTTTGGCGAGCTTTTGTAGTTTTGAGGACAACCGTGTCCCTTATAAGATACGGTGACCAAGCTTGGGCACAATATTCCAAGTGGGGGCGAACTATGGCCGAGTACAGTGGGATGAACACTGCTGGACATGGGTTGGCGATCGCGGATTTCAGTCGATATAACGCCCGCCGTGCTTTTGTCGCGGCTGCGGATGGAACAAATGTGCTAGTGATTTGGATACCTAAGTCTCTCGTTTGCTGTTTAGTTGCTAGCTCGATTGTCCGTCCATGTGCATCCCTTATATACCTGGGGTCGAGTGGGAAGCATTAGCGAGGATATGACTTTTGAGAACATTCAGTGGTAAGTCCCACCTTAATGTCCATTCGCAGATCTTCAGAATGTCCTCTTGGAGGGCATCCGAGTCCGACGCATTTCCCACCAGCTTTGTCATCAGCATACAGGTAACATGGGTTGACTAGGTTGTCGGTCAGGTCATTTATGTATACCAGGAAGAGCAGAGGGGCGAGGATTGACTCTGAGGTACTCCACTTAACGGAGAACCTTTGTCCGACAGTACTCCTCTTACTCTCACTCTACACGACCTTCCAACTAGAAACGTCTGGATCCACCTACAGATTCTGGGGGATATTCCAGCTTCTCGTAGCTTCCAGCCCAAAAGCCTGTGGTTGACAGAATCGAAGGCTTTCTGGAAATCTAGGTAGCACACCTCGACCACTTCCCCTCTATCCAACTTCTCCGTGACAGTGTCTAAAACGTCAGCAGATTGGTAAGACAAGATCTGCCTTTTAAAAAGCCATGTTGAGGAGCTTTGAAAAATTTCTGCTCGCAGAGAAATCGGCAGATCCTCTCTCGTAATATGCGCTCAAAGATTTTGCTGACGACACTAGTCAGGCTTACTGGTCTGTAATTTCCAACCTCTGATCGGTTACCATCTTTGAAGATGGGAATTATGGTGGCTTGTTTCCAGTCCCTCACAACTACCCCTGTTTCTAATGTGAGATTGAACAGTTGGGCAAAAGGCGACGCCAACAATTTGGCCAGAGGTTTTAGGATGGCCGGGTGCATGTGGTCGGGTTTTGAGGACTTTGTTCTGCTTGGCTGGGATATCGCTCGCTCAACTTCGTGGGGCGCAATGTCCTGATCCACCATGGCCACACCCACGGTGTTGGAGTGAGGCTCAGGTACTCCATTGTCTGAGCGATAAACACTTTGAAACTGTGCCATGAACGCGTCCGCTATGCCTTTATCAGTCGATATAATCTCTCCTTTATAGGAAAGTGTGGTCCCAATTTCCTTTCTTAGAGAGGACCTGGACTGAGCATAACCGTAAACCAGTTGATGTTTCGCTTAATATCACGTGCTAGATTGAGCTCACAGACAAGACAAGCATTCTCTGCCATCCTGGTTGCCTTGTTTCGAACTTTTTCATAACTCTTGTCGTGTGTAAAACCCATATGATGAATATATGTCTTCCTAACCCCATATTTGCGTTGGAAAGCTCTCTTGACCCTGGGGCGAATGTATGGCTCCGCGACTAGATTCAATCTAAAATTATAAAGTATTCGGGAGGGACGTCCTTATCTGTAAGAGCACGGAGATCGTCAACATAGTTTACCAGCGAACTACCGACGTGCTCTATAGAAATTGTGGCAATTATCCGTTTCGAGGGATTCGGCTTGAAGGTCGTTCAAAAGGGAAAACGGTCATTTTGGCGCAAATCCTCGTTTTTAAATATTTTTGGAAATTTTAAAATCGGAATTTCAGGCAAAGTATTCACAGTGCATCAATTTTAAATAAACAGCGGTACTGCAAATATTGAAATACATCGATCAAGTGCCAAAAGTACTGGTTTGGTGATGAAAAAATTTCCACCATTTTTGCGAAAATCACCCGTTATTGGCGTTAGGTCACTTTTTCAAGTCTTTTAAATGCGCTCATTGCAATGTTCCAGATGGAATACGTCATTCTATAGCCTGAGAGTGCTTCATTTTGTGTGGTTTCGAAGATATGGTCGAAATGGAAATATACGACCACACAATGTTGGCATTGCATTTCAACAAGAACACTAACACATTTGATGATGAAACATGTATGACAACGTTTCAGCTTCCTTGTCTATACGATATTTGTACTGTTTCTCCTTGTTTGGAAGATTTCAGGTAGATACTGGTCGACCAAATGTTGCCCTTGAAAACGGCTGGAAATGACGCTATCATATGTTTGTTTTCATCTTCGATTGATATGCAACGAAGTGAGAAAAGGGTATTATGTCCACTCTATCACTTGGAATCTTCAGAAGTAAATTCTATTCACTCTACTGCATTGTTTCCAACTAGATTGAGGTCGCGTGTCGTTCATACGAAACAGTATACGGAAACAGATGAACTCAAGCTGCCTGCCGATCATTGAGAGGTATACCTCTCAGCCAGTCGCGACTTGATGGTTAAGAACGCCAGGTATCTATCGCGGTGCAGAAAAAATATTCCAATTGATATGACAATCAACGGACTCGAAAATGATGATCACCATGTACCACAGACGTTTTAAATACAAGTTTCTCATCTCTTCCCTCATGTGTTCGTTCTCCATGTTGTTCATAGCGAACCTCATTCCGAGGGAGCAGCTATCAGTGTGGACGCATACTGCATTCTCAGACGTTGTTCATAGCCTAAGTCAATCGGATGGAGCAGCTACTAGTGTGAATGCATACTGCATTCTCAGACGTTGATCATAGCCTAAGTCAATCGGATGGAGCAGCTACTGGTGTGAATGCATACTGCATTCTCAGACGTTCTTCGTGGGCTAGGTCAGCAAGACTGTGCTAGCGATTTCCATTCTCTGGATAGATCAGAATCAGCAATGTTTGAAAAGAAATCCAAGTATATATTCTGCTATATACAGCTCTTCTGTTTAACACATGGCGGAGAACTGTTTGACGATTATGTTTGTGGAGTTTCGCTTTCCAGGTATGACTTTGAAATGGTCCGTGGCGAACATTCAGGTTCATATATTGGTGATAGCCTGAAACTGTAATATATGCATGTTGCGACCGACATTGACTATGTACAACATGCATTCCAAACCCCATGTTACCAATCAGCAATGTCTCTGAAAGTTAATATAACTGCAACACAGGTGAAGGGTCAGTGATCTGTTGATCATTGTTTTGACTCCCCGTACTATTGCAGCCACAACTTATCCAATGGACTTGACAATCAGAACTCTGTTTCTCGCGACTTTTGGTCGATATTGTCACCAATTTCAGAAGCATATCTGTATGTTCTGTGATGTTCCATCATGCTAATTATCAACTGAAAGAACACCGTTCATCACTTCTAGTGCTTCACGGATTCGGTCTTAAACCACGGGGTCTCCAATGTGTTTTCATTGAGTACCTATCTAGGTGCTCGATGAGTTATGCGCGACTCACTTCCAGGTGTCCGATGTTACGTATCTTCGTTTCGAGGCCGAATTGTTTCGCCAATCCTAATTCAGTGTGTTACGGCAATTAATGTAGCGACTGTAAGAAATGATGATTTCTGAATAAGACGCATTACACCTGTACACTTTTGAGCCGAGTTATGTTTTTCAATATGATCTTCTAATTCTTAGTGGCAAAGCATCCTTTCTGTAAATCGACGAACCTCTGTTCAGAAACGAAAGGTATCAGGCAGGCGTAAGCGCAATTTTTCTATTCAGCGTAGCTTGGTTGGGTGGAATTTGAAAGGATACCCACGAATTGCCGTTTATGGTAGTGACCTACCCTGCGAAACAAAACCCGAATTCCGCCACGGCTGATTCCCATTATTTGTCGTCATGTGCAGCGTTGGGCGGCTCATAAGTATTACATTCAATCACAAAACTCGATATTACAGCCTAACTTCCATCATTAGTGAACTGACGAGATTAGGCCGGGGCTTATCGAGCACTTGGATAGACATAAGCTCATTATGAGCATTGGACTATCAACCGCTCGACTAACCTTGTGGATCTCGGTAATTCAGTCATCCACATACAAAACATCGAAAACTTGTGATTCGGTCGCCGAAATCACTTTAGGGCAATATCTAGAGAAAACTAATCGAGCACGCTATTTACCCTCGCGAAATCACAGAAGATATATAGTGGTGCCAAACACAAGGTCCATGTCGACGGGCGTGGGACGGCTGTTATTCCACTCTGTATCGCAGCTTTGACTACTCTCATTATCCAAGCATGCTGATTTCTGATCTATCAAATCTGTGATTGGCGCGCGTTTCTGCATAAAAGCTCAGTATATTATGTGCGTTGCAAGATGCGTATATTACGTATAATATTATTTAATCGCTCAAATAAGTATACTATTCGATAAATCCTGCTACCGTTGATTACTCTGAAACGTTCTGATCATATATCGGTAATTCTTGAAAGGATGTCATATCATAATGCCTACTGAGTCAGCTAGGCTTCTAAAATTGCCGGTCGCCACGCGATAAGCCTCATGCAAAAAAGGTATGATGACAACAATGAGAGGCGTAAAGTCCCCAAAACACTGCCGTTCAAACACCTTACTCCATTTCTTGCCGTAGCTAAAGGGCAAAAATCTGCTGCTGAAGCGATAAACTCAACGACCAACATTCAACCCTCACGAGGAAGGAACACCACCAAGTTGTGTTCAGTTCCTGTTACCGATGTATTTTCGGATCAGGTTAGAAAACTGACTAAGATTCTGCAGTGGCAAAACTACACAGTAAGTATGAAGGACTCACCGAAATTTTGCACCAGCTGGATCCGACAGTTACCATGTTTAGTGCCCCAAATAACGCCTGTCCTGAGACTACTTTTAGTCATTAAGATCGTGTAGTTGTTGAGACTTTTATTGACACAATAGCTACGGAACTGCACAAACGGTTACGCTGTGCAAGTAAAGTGGTTGTATTTAACATACCTGACAGAATACCTTTGTTGACCGTGAAAGTCTTACTCAAAAGCTGGTAGGATGGAAGACCAGGAGTGCCACTGCTTAAGACTTCGCAAGAAAGTACAGCAAAAATGCTGTCCACTGTTACTGCAGTTCACAAGTGAATTTGTAGCGAACGAATTCGTCAACAGACGAGACCAAATTATGCGTGACGCAAATTTTAGGTCCATCAAAGTGTTAGGTGACAAGATGCCAGTCCAAAGGGAAATATCGCGAACCAATATTCCCCGGGTAAAGACGAACTCAAGTAATAAAGTCAGCAACCTCATTGACTGGACTGTCGATCTCCACTGCCCTACAAATTCCGTAGATGAACAAAGTTGCAGCTGGCAACACCCGCTACGTTGTCCGCTCAGAAGAATACTGAAAAGAAAACCACGTGCAGCTCTGTTGACGACGGTTGCGTGAGCGTTTATCCAGCTACACCCACGGTTAATGCTGAAAATATCTCCCTTGTACGTCGACGACTCCCTCCGTCAAACAAGGGGCTGACCGGGAATGAGTCTTGGCCCTGAGGCGCCGAAAGTTCTCCAGAATGTTGGGGGTAATATCCCAAGTTTCCAGAACAAGGAAGAGGCCGGGCAAGCAAATCCATTTCATTTGTACTGCGGGCATTTTCCTCCATTATCCGGAGTGACTGTAAATCCCAATCGCAGATCCAAAACGCCTGAACAAGGCTCCAAATCAGCAGCAAGACCTGTGCGGTGCTTGCTACAGAATTAACGTTCTAGATCTAGCAAAACATGAAAGCTAAATTCAACGGCATATTCATAAACGCTACGTTTCGGGTTTCTAAGAATCAAATTCAAGAGCCGACGCTTCGCAGATGAAAATGGACAAGGTGCACACTGCCGCTCCTGAACCCATCCATAATTACAATAGGCTCCACGCTTTTTGTGCATTACCCAATTGCTCCGTAATATCCTATCCCCTCATCAAAACATGAGCGCTACCAGTAACCAAATTTCTAACGTATATACCCCGTCAAGTGTACCACCAACGGACTATATAACTAACACAATGTCCGCCAACCCAGTCCTTTTTAGTGCACCCTTCGGCATTTCATCCACCACCACCTGGCCCCCCTCCCCATATCCCACTCAATCATCCTACCATGATGACCCTGTTCCAGCACTTTCTGTCGTGGAGTCAAATCTTTGCGACATCCGCTCGAACATGAGTGGGAAATTGGTACATCCCCTAGACCGGACCTCTCCGTATGATAACTTGCAACCCACTGCCCATCTGTCATGCAGTTTTTCAGCAGTTTAAGTGTTGTGCCTTACAGAAAAATTCCATTAATTTATTACTCATAAACGTTAGATCATTGGTAAGTAAGATGCACATCTTTAGATCTTTTGTTTTTTGTCTAATCCCCATATCATTCTCGTCACTGAGACGTGGTGCTCTCCTGATACACCAGACACGCATGTAAGCATCATGGGATATCATGTTTCGTAGGGATCGTCTCACAGGACGAGGAGGTGGATGCATTATTTACCTAAAAGAGCAATTTTCCGCAGTTACACTTGACGAGCCTGGTCTTTATAAAATCGAGGACTCGTTGTGGTTATGGTCTCTATAGGTCCTCGCGACCTACTCATAGGATGCATTTACCAACCACCTAATGCTAATAGCAGTGATTTGATTGACCTCGTAGAGGTGATAAATCATGTATCAAACATGTCTTGCGAACACAAACTAATAGGTGGTGACTTCAACATGCCTAATATCTCCTGGACTTCATTCTCAGCTCCTGCAAAGCAAGCTGAATTTCTTTCATGCATTCAACTGAATGGATGGAACCAACATGTCATAACGCCCACCAGACAGAGGCATATTTTGGATCTCATATTCACCATAGGTATCTCGTCTGTAGGTATATCCGTTGCGGAACAATTCCCAGGAAGTGATCATAACATAGTCAAGTGTCAGTTTGACTTCAATACAGTTACCAAACCGACAGTTGTATTCTATCGTCCGATCAAATACATTGATTGGAGTATCTTCTTCTCCTACTAAGATCCTTAAATTGGAACACGTTCTTTCTTACATCTGACCCAAAAGTAGCAACGGAGGAATTTATCAAACATTTCACATTTTGTATCGACGTTATGGCTCCCATAAAGTCAAAACGCGTTGATTCGTATGTACAAGGTAAAATCCTTACTGCAAAAGAGACTGACAGACTTAAAATACTTAAGTCGATGCACAGAAGAACACTAGATTTCTCCCTAGTAATGCAAATGAGCAGCATGTTTCAATACATAGAACATAAAACTCAACTGCGTTATATGAACGAAGAAAAGCTAGCGCTTGGTAGTGGGCAGAGAAGCATGAAACTAATGCAACTGATGAGACGGAGAAATTCCTTGAGGGACCCTTCTATAAAAGTTATAACTCTCCAAGATAAAACGGTTGTCGACGACCCTACTGAAATATGTGAAATCTTCAACTCACATTTTGCTGCTGCGTTCAGCGTGGAAAACACAGTATTACCCGTTAATACTCCGTTGAAAACAACTAAAGTTCTGTGCAATGTATCGATCGACGTTAGAAGTATCCGCTCACAATTAGCTACTATTAAAACCACAATCCATCCTGGACCTGATGGTATCCCACCAGTCGCTATCAAGCAAGGGGGTGAGGATATACCGATCCTTTTATTAAATTTGTTCACACTATCACTTTTATCAAGCACATTCCCTCCCCAGTGGAAAAAGTCAATCATTATGCCCGCTACAAAAGTGGTTCAAGGCAGGACGTTAGTAACTATCGTCCCATCAACCACACATCAATCTGTTCAAGAATGTTTGAAAGGATAATAAAAGTGCCCATTGTCGAGTTCCTAAGGTCAGAAAACCTTCTAAACCTTTCGCAGCACGGTTTCCTTAGTAAGCGATCTTGCATGACATGTCAGTTGGAATTCATAAACCATATATCGATGGCCGCCGACGCAGGAAATGCAGTGATCGTCATACTCCTAGACATGCAAAAGGCTTTTGATCGTGTGCCCCATAAGCGGCTGTTGATCAAAATAGCATCTCTTGGCATACAAGACCCCTTGTACAGCTGGATTTCATCATATCTTGAAGGCCGAACCCAAACAGTCAGGATAGGAGAGCACTGCTCAACACCAAAACCAGTGACTAGTGGGGTGATTCAAGGGAGTGTTCTGGGACCATTGCTTTTCCTCATGTATATAAATGATGTATGCGATGTTATTAAACATGGCAAACCCTTTCTGTTTGCTGACGATATCAAAATCGTCTACACATTTCGACAGCCTGCCAACCTCGACTTCTGTCTACAAAATATACGACAGGACCTAGCATCATTGGAGTCGTGGTGCAAAACATGGCTCATGACGTTCTCAGCGAACAAATCGAACATTATCGCTTATGGTTGTCAAATACCCAATGGGTCTGTCTCACTAGATGGTCATCATATTGACACCGCCACAACCGTTCGAGATCTAGGAATATGGTATTCAAACTCCTTTCAATTTCTCCGAACAAGTACGCTTTCAGGTAGCAAAAACTAAAAGGACAATAGGCTGTATCAAAAGGACATTCGGCCTACCGGATGCGAAGCTGGCTCTTTACAAAATGTGTGCTCGACCTCAACTCGAGTATTGCACCTTCATTTACTGTCACCTACGCAAATCTGATAGGCTTGTTTTAGAAAATCTCCAACGATCATTCACCAAAAGCCTGCTAGGATATTCATCCTCACTTACCTATAGTGAACGCTGTCGATCACTTGGTATTGATCCACTTTGGTTACGAAGACTGAAGTTAAATCTTACACTTCTGTATAAACTGATACACTCGGACGCCATCACTACAGCGTTCGCCGTTCATTTTCAACACAGCTTCCCATATGGCCTAAGGAAACAAAGGTTCCACTTTGCCAGCCCTGTTAGCTCGGAAAAAGATACGCGCCAACTTCTTTGTAAAATATTCCTATATTTGGAATAGGCTTCCGAATCACATCAGAGCTGTAACAACATTCAGCGTTTTAAAAAGGGCCTGGACAGCTATCTTACATGTCAAACATAATGTCTATCTTCAAACTTTGTATCTTCTGATGTCCTTTTTGAATGTGGTCCGGAGAACATTTAGCTATCAGCTACATGTAACATACATACCCGTTCCTACTTACTTAGAACAAAAACAGGAAAAAACAGGATTATGACTCACGTATTATATGTATGCCCATTCGTAATAACTATTCACCCGATAAACCATCAGGCTATAGTTGTTGGTATCCGATATTGACGGTTTATTTGACTAGCATACAAAAACTCTCCAAAGAAAACTGAAAAAAATGCTGCCCACGTTTACCTCACATAAGTGCATTGAAACCTCAATTCATATCTCGTGCTGTCTTCCCTGCCTCAAACCCTGCTTATTAACCACTATTAACCGTTTTGTGCTATGAAATATAGATTCTAGCTCAAACATTGACCTATAAAACAAACTATTATGAAAACTTCGTTGGAATTTGTATCACGTGATAATCATTCTAGAAGTAGCTGCTAACTACCCAATAATCGCGGAATACTATAACAATTACCTGCCCATATTATATACTTCAATGAAAGGAAAAGAAAACAATTATATCGCGTGAAGTTTTTGTCAAGAAAATATTATACATACATTATTTATCATATTACATGTGATCACTCCGCATTTCCCATTTAACACGTAAGATTGTGTTCTTTTCTCTCACTCTTGAAAACATCTGTTATGCGAGGAAATTTTCCGCGATGAATGGACGTTAGAAACCCCGTATTGACCGAGCAGTTCGCGACATTTTCAACTTTTTGACGTTTGGAACAACCGAAGAAGTCCTGCGCTGGAGTTTGCTCAATTCTTCGCCGGATTTTGGAAATTCCCGTCCTCCCTTGCCCGAGCCGAATTGCTTCAAAAATTTTTCCGTAGCCAATTATGTCAAATAATGGCGGAATCCCTCGAAGATGCATTTGCACGTATTTTCCGGCATGACCTTAAAATATTTGGATTATCATCCCCCACACAACTTTGTATAGGAAAAAATTTAACGTAACCAGTCTTCATCTTTTGAAACTAAATCTGTGGAACGAGCAAACTATTTTTCCTGGTGTGTGCATCAAACTTTCGTAAACCGCAACCTATTTCTCTCTGATTATGCATTCTTTTGTCAGCAGACTTCATGTTTGTCTTACAATGTAAACATTTGTTGATTTGTAACGCCTGTAATTATCTGTCATGATCGCGCACATCCGAGCGTGTCTCTCACGAATGCGTTGAGAAATATATATTGTATTATTATATACAAGTTTCTTGAATTCCTCGGTGTGTTTCCTACCAATGTTGCACATAGGTTGAGTCAGGTGGACGGAATAGTTACTAGCAGGAACGCGTACTGCATGCATGCGCGTTGGTCGTAGGCTATTATTATGGCAAATTCAATGGATTTCGCAAAAGGGATGAAACTAACTCCATCATTGTAATAGCTGAGTTACTGCTTACAACCCACGCGACCTTGAGTGTTTCTGCCAATTGAAAGTACGTATTCCACCATGAGACTTCAGAAGGAAGCATATTCATGATGCAAAATCGATTAAGAAGGTCAAAATCATGCTTCTGTCAAAGAAAAAATGTGAACACTTTCTCTTAACAGAGGCGCGATGGCGAGTAATTTTCAGATGCGGCCGATTGTTCTCACTACAATGCAATTATAACACTCGATGAGATCCATCTTTTTGTTATAAAACGTGTGTTTTAATATTCCACGAAAAATGTGCGAAACCTCTTCTCCTGCCCAAATAACCGTTTAGACCTCGCTTCGATCTTGATGTGCGGTTCCGGGTATTACACAATGGCGAAAATAAATTTAAGTTTACGACAACTTCTCGTGGTTGGGATAATCTGTGAAACCTGTGATCTATTTTCGATTACCTCTACCCGTTACGTGATAAATTGTAGAGGAGTACTTTTGCTTGTTGAGGAATGAACTTTCGCGGTTTCGTTATTCTCGTCCATAAAATTTCTTCTCGGGTTTGTCTAAATGCAATGGTGTAATGTTAGCTGACATCGTACAACAGTTAATTCACAGTGGTCTAATGGTGTGGTATGCCTTGCTGACTGATGTAACTTTGGTTACCGTTACCCTTTTCACTCTTTGATGCCTATGAAACGACGACTACCTAGGGCGTGGTTTTAAAACCTGCAGTGAAATTGTTTTCTTGGGCGTCGGTCGTTTGCACCTACAACGTCGGTTGTTCACCTCTACAGTGGCGAACAATCCGTGGGTTTCACTCGGAATGTACCGTTGTGTTTTCTCACTTTTATTTGCCAACTGATGTCTCTGGACACTATCTTCAGCACACACGTGAAGATGCCTTCTACTAATGACCGCATGATACGACCTTCACTGGAAGCTGTAGTATTCGGAATTGGGGACCTTAAATAGTTGCAGAAGTTGAACTCCAATTGAACCTTTACGCGCAATTGATAAGATGAAGAACTTGCACTAGTTGCAGTGAGCAGTTATTATTCATGAGATAAGAAGCCGCATTTGTGAGTGTACAATATTGATAGAGGAATCTCACTTTGCCATTGGTTGATCGTATCGGCAAATACCAAGTCGCAAATTGTGAGCTAAATGTTACCATAAGGAAAAAAGAAATTATCAAATAAGGGGAAGAGGCAACATCGATAATGTTCGTCCAACCCTGATATGGTACATTTAACGCAACGCTTGCATCGGTTCCTTGCTAGATTTTCTAATGTGTCGGGGTCCGAATGAGCAGTGAACCAAGTAGATTTTTACTGCAGAAACGCAGTATGGTTTGCTTGTTCGGTACAGACTTTAAAGACTGTTAGTATCAACGTCTCTCAGTGCCCCAGTAAAACTGCGTTGGTTTGTCAAACAGGTTGGCAGTCTAATTTGCCGAAACAGACTGTACTATCAGACGGGCGGAAAACGGAACAAGACGGCAGAAATGTTTCGTCGAAAGGTTCAGTAATGTGCGCATTATTCCAATGCGCTGTGTAGCGTTACAACAGTATGTTCGCTCAACATTCGGGTGCTGCTGATATTGACACTGTTTGAACCGCCTGTCAGATATAAATAGCAGTTTGCACCCCTGAATCCTACACAGCAGTAAGCAAATTGTTGTACACAGGCACTGAAGACAGTATAATGGAGGATACTGGCCACGAAAAGTGCATGCAAACAGAGATTGCTTCATTCTTCATTTTCCAAAATAGTAAATATGAATGTTGCTTATGTATCGAATGAGAAAAGCCTTGCAACCATACTGCGGCGGTTTTATGCAGGATTGACAGATCACCAACCTGATTAGTGGAGGTGTGTATGTCCACTCTAGTCTCCAATGTCTCGGATGACCCCACGCCGACTGAGTTGTATGAATCTGCTGTATACATGATTGCTCCCGTCGTACGTTCGCGTTCAAATGAAATGAAAAACGCGGTAGAGGTTTGCCAAGGTTCCAATGCGCTTAACCTTATGGGTGAAGAGGTTAACAACATGTATGCTTTCGCTCCCCGTGGCGTAACTGAGGTGCTGTCAAAACTTCTTGACCTTTTTTCATCACTGACTGCAGAGGCAAGACTGCGCAGGAATGCCTTCCGCAAATTCGCAGTCAGGGAAAAGGGCACAGCCAGTTGATGACTTGTAGGGCTGCCTTTTGTATCCATCAGAAGCACTAAGAAATATATGGGATAAAAGCCTAGAACCTAGCCAAAATATCCCCCCATGGGGCATTTTCCTGGCAGACATTGATCACTTCATGAATAACAAATCCCATCGACTATCAACGCTGCCTGAATATCTGCTGGAATGAGCCTCGAGTTTGCGACCTCGAAAAGTTGTATCCATGGGGATTTTAACGTCCACCTTTACAGGCTACTCGATAAACGCTGGTGCATCATAGATTGTAATGATAGAGCATCTGTCACAGACAAAGTCCCAGTGGGCCGTGCTGGTAGATGTTGTTGGAAGGGTGCACTGGTGGCGGGTGAGTGTCGGTAACTGTGGAGAAGGAGACAGTCGAAAATATACTTGTGAAAGCCAAAATTGCGTGATATGCGGAATATTCGCTACAGATCTATTACTACGGGCGAAGGTGCAGTGAGATCACCTTCGACGTCCCCAAAATCCTAAACTCCCTGCGACGTGAGAGTTGCCTTACCAGTACCACCGTGCCTGTTCACATTATCTTGTGAATGTAAATTTACTGCAAACCACTAACATCAAAGTTAGTGTGTTGGCGTAGGTATCGCAGTCTTAGTCGTGACTATAATGAATCCGCGCCAGCTCTGCTACTATAGGCTACATTCACTAGGATAACAATGTTTAGCTGTCACCGTTGGGAACGCCGCCCAACCAGTCTGACGCTTGTTTGAATTCTGAAGGTCGACTGAAGTTTCCGTCGACACATTCGTCCTCTCTGGCGGTTGCCGTGCGGTTGTGCTTGAGGTTCTCTCACGTCCAACTCCCTAGCGCCTTTAACTGTTGCGTTGAAGTCTGCTTGTGAACGGTGAGTAAATCAATAAATAAAGTTTGTTTGCAGATTCACCGTCTTCTCACTACGACTTCCGTTCCGCGTTAACATAAGGCTGGGAAAACCTTGGGCGTACGAACCTAGGAACTAGCATCGCGATATTGGTGAGCCCGTTCCATAAATTATTTTTGCTGCTTTCTATTATTTATTGCATACTTTATACACGCTAGTTTCAACTTTTTCCCTTTCCCGTATTTGTATATTTATATACATTTATATAAGGCAGTAAATTTCGTGCTCTAGTTCCACTAGTTTCTTAGCATTTATATTTGTTCAAAATCCTGTGTATATTTAAATGATGCAGTCAGATACCTCAGTCCCCAAGTCGGAGCTCGCCGAGGTAGATGCGAAAGAAAACGCCTTGAGTTTTCGGGTCCCTGATTATGTTCCGGATGACCCAGAGTACTGGCTAGCGCAGCTTGAGCTGCAGTTCCAGTTAGCGCGCATTACTAGCCAGACTGCCAAGTTCACATACTTGGCTGCTGCGATGCCGATGTCGCTGGCACCCTTTGTCAGGGATTTAGTGATTAGGCCACCGAGAGCAACCCTTATGACGCACT
>LOND01002069.1:49068-74511 GCA_014220965.1 Paragonimus kellicotti | reverse complement strand
TTAACTGTAGTGTGCTCTTTAACGGAAACGGAACAGTAAAAGTGAAGAATACGTAGTACAGTTTAACTTCAAATATTGTTATTGTGTAGCTGATTTATTAAAAGTTCGATGTATTCAATTCATTTTTTGTGGTAACAACGTTGGTGTGGAAGTACTGGTATTAAAAAACAGTACAGTCACTTTCAGACCAGTTTCCTTGAGCATTCTGGCAGTAACCGGAACCTTCATTAGATAAGCACACCATGAGCAAGTCAGCACTTGGTGCTGTTGTTTTTCTATGGTGGGATTTGGTATTAATCGAGATTTTTCGGTCTGTTCCTGTTGTCCTGTTGTATAGCTTATTGTAATACTTGTGGTCAGTGGATGATCAAACAGTTTCAGGATAGCATGAATGTTTACTTTCGAAAACTGCAGGGAGGAATCTGTCGCAGATATTTCATATTGTTTGAAAAAGTAATATTCAGAATCTTTTAACAAGAAAAGTCTCAAGTTCAACGGATTCCATGTAGTTTTTCAAAAACTTGTTGCAATTGATTTCGCGGTTATTTTTCATTCATTTTTAAATAGATCGTCTCCTGTTGTCAAGACATGTTCTACGGAGAACCACTGCTCGAACTGGAAGAAAAATTAAATACATTGGATAAAATGCACAAAGACTGGCTACATTTGCTAGCTGGGTGTAGCATTTTTCATCCTGTGGAATCTGAGTATTCCGTGGAGGACATGAATGCTACTGATGTCATTAACCAGGTCAGTTTCATCAGGGTCCATTCAAAACTAACTAGATAACAAAATTTTGGACGGATATTAGCATAGCTAACCTTCCGCTTTCTGTCATTCAGTGAGTACTGTACTTTGTTAGGAACAGAACTACACTGGAGTATTTCCTGTGGACCACAAACACATTTACTCGTGTAATAGACACCACATTCAACTCTGGCTACCAGCTTGAACGGTTAAAGCTTGTTTAACTTTGACTGATATTTAAGGAGTGGAGAAGTAGGGGCTGTTTTCTTCATCACTAAAAAAGAAACCTTACAGAAATCCAAAAGCGCTCCACTGACGCCATCACTAAAAAACTTAGTCAATAAATACTTTGTTAATGGTATCCCCGTAGGAAACGCTCTCCACATCTAAATATTTTTAAAAGTCGCAATCAACTCTGAGGGATGCCCAACTTATAATAATTTATTTAAAAAATGCCGATATGACGAACAATTGTTTTCGATAATTCTTTCTCAAGTCAATACAATTACATAGGTTTCATCAAGACGTCATAAGACAAAGCGCAAAAAACAAGAAGTGACTGTTAACGAATGACAATAAAGGCTAATACTAGACTACGCACACAATAATTGGTTAGGCCCAGACCGGACGTTGACTGGATGTTACGTCACACGGTCAGGGTCGAATGTTTGTGTGGTTAGACTGGATGTGATTGATCTGTGGCCACGGCAGGGGTTTTGTATTACTAGATAGATGATGTTAAATCATTTGTATAGTACATACTAATCCGGCTGGTACGGTTTGAAGATTTCTCTATATTCCCACAGTGCAAATGACCAGCTTCCTCTGACTTATGGTTGTTGGCATGTTGATCACATGTGGCAATCTGTACAAGCTCATCTAGTTCGGTAAGCTACTCATCGCATTTATTTCAATATTTTATTTTACTGTGGTAACAAAATGAAGTCGATGCACATGACTATCAACGACTATGTTGACTCAATGCTTCTTGGTGCTACATATGAGTGTAAAGTGAGACGGAAGTTGAATCCTTAAATCCATATGTAATCACTCAAAATAAGGATGTGTACAAGTTGCGCATAAACAACCATGTTGTGGGTGTTAGTGAGGTGGCTTCTGTGGCCTTCAATGTCTTAGTCTATTGAATGCATTTAGTTTACGAACAGTTCAATTGAACGAGGACAACATGCATACCACTAAATCAGACTACCTATCATTTTTACTGGTACTTCAAATTGTGGATTCTGTGAACAACCGGGAAGAGTAAAACGGTTAAAAGTGGCTAAACTAGTGATAACCCTTTTTGTCACCTATACAGAGTTGTAATTTGTCCACCTCAGGTTGCTTGACTGAGACATCAACAAGGGATACACCAAGTTTCGGACGGTCAGTTGATATGACGAGATGATGCAGATTACATAGGATAAACTCAGTAGTGTTTTTATTTGGGTACGGTTTTTGTATGAATAAACAAATATTTCAAATATACATCACTGTAGTATAACGCAGTCATTGGAACCATATAATCAAACAGTCACGTTGGTGGTCGCCTAATATATCTCAAGTGACGTCGTATACGTTGAGCTTCCCCTACCACGCCACACGTTGCGAAATCTTCTTTTACCCGTAAGTGTTAGTGCAACTTGGTCTCAGCTGGTGGGAACCTACGTATTCTTAAGGCGTTTTCCGTCAGCGCCTTTCCAAAACAGGGTCCACATTGGAGATTTGCTCTTTTTCTTGCTCGTCAGTAGTGCATATCTCAGCTAAGGCCGGAATTAGTATTCTGACCACGTTTTCATGATAAAACCATTTTGACCACTGTTCCATTGGCCTCGCATTAGGCCCGACTGAATTATAATATGCAAAGGCCCAGCCACATTTGTTCGCGAGTAACGCTCAGGTGTCTGGTCGCCTCGAGAAGAAACACTGTAACTCTCCTGTTAACTCCAATCAGTAGCCACATGATTGGTAGCACTCTTCAAGTTGAAATCACATAAATCGTTAAACTTTTTGAGCTGTATTTCGATTAGGGTTTCTTGTTCGGTTGATTTGACCATCATTTGTACTTACGCGCAGCTTTCGCAATCTCATAGACTTTTCAGTCAACGCCGTTCGAAAACAGGGACAAGACTCGAGTTTTGATCTTGTTGAGGCTCATCAGTAGCGCCTATCTGTGACAACAAATTGAAGGGCTTCAGAATACAGAACTTATGAGGAGAGGCCTAATGTCAACACTCACAGATCAGTGTGTCTGAAAATTTGTTTGGTCGTGTCTAATATGAAGTCAATGGCACAGTAAACAACGTAGTTGTGTCGTGAAAATGTGACCGCAGTATATCTATCGGCAGCGACAAGCATATATATCAATGACGAACGTCAACAAGAGTGGAACTCGTGTTTTTGTACTTCTTATCGAAATAGGGTGGTGAGAGCATCTATAGGAATGTAAAATTATGTTCAGCTGCGAATGAGGGTCAGTTTATATAACTCCTATTTTCCTCAACATGAATCAACACGATAATCATCTCTCATTGGAGCTAACCCATCTGATTGACGGCTTGACGTGTAACCAAAATTTATTCGGTTGCTAGGTGTGCCCAATTTAGAACATCCTGTTGAAAACTAGGGTGAAGTTGGAACTGACAGCCGAAATTCATTGCAAACGCAAAGAAAACTTTTAAGAAAGGAGATCGGTTCTTCAGGCAGGTCAATCAAGAAAATCGTTCTGATAAAACAATCTTCCATTGGACCTTGCCGTGTAACTGTTGACCAATCAATCCTTGTGGGGCAGTAAATTGCTTGTGTACTATGTCTCAAAGACAGG
The DNA here is from genome assembly GCA_014220965.1 of Paragonimus kellicotti. Lineage (NCBI taxonomy): Eukaryota > Metazoa > Platyhelminthes > Trematoda > Plagiorchiida > Troglotrematidae > Paragonimus > Paragonimus kellicotti. The sequence goes on along the minus strand of LOND01002069.1, from coordinate 70,940 downwards.
GATGCTTAGGTTCACGGATTTCCCATTCGGTTCTCTCATGACTGTCTCTAATCAGTTTCTCATTCCACACTCATACACACTGATTTTTACGGTTCGCTTCATTAAAACTGTTTCAATCCCACGTTCACCAATTTCAAATCATCCGGAACACAGTAAATTCTCAGTGAACTCATCAACTGTCTATAGATTGTATTCCTCTTATGGATCGCAAGTATTGTACATACTCTATACTCTAAATGTCTAGATGAGTCTTCTAAACAACACTCGAAAAGCACATTATAGAGTCCAAACAGATATACGTGCAACAAATGAATGAAGGCAGACGTGTGTTTCCTGTATTGACAGCAAATTGGACGTTTTCTGCGAACATCACGAGTTCGACTGTACGGCGAAAACGGTGTGGCTTTTTACCTAAACACTCTGATGACCGAGCTGGAAAGTTGGAATGAACGAGGAAAGCAAGCGGTAATTAATCGGGACACTCTGCTACGCATTAGTCATCTACACGAGTACGAACTGGAACAGAGCTTGAGCGAAGAGAAGCAGCGGAAATTCTTCGAGCTGGTAGATTTTGAGCCGGTTCAGCTCCGTTTGTCAGGCAGACGGTGGATTGACATGATGAATTCCGCGATTGGCTGCGTTGGTTCCGGTGAGATTTATAGGAAGCCTGTATTGAAACTACAGAACGGACAAGGCTGTGATCTGGAGATAACATCCAGCTTAGAACAAACACAAAGTCCATCGATTGGTGATGACTATCAGTTCAAGTGAGAACTTTTTTTAGGTCAAAACTAATATTTATAATGCATGCAATTCTCAGCTGGTTGTTTTTATTCTGTTGTTTAATTAGGATTGCTTAAAATAAGATACGACCAACAACTCATTCATTAAACAGTCCTATCTACTCTCCCGTCGTCTTTTAGTGTACAGCCGTGGGAGAAGGTTGGTCTTACCAGCCCTTAAGTAAAGTATCACGGACAAGTCTTCTTACGTATCTGGCTGCTCTCTGACCAAAACTTTGACAGATCTGTTGATACGAATTTGCTGGCTGGGGTTGTTGGCCGCTCATTTCATTCGTTAACGTGATGAATGTGTTCGTTCACTGCTGACTTAATGTAATCATTTGAACCGCTTGTATGTCCTTTGTCATTTTGGTAGGTTTTCTAGATGTACTTAAACAACTGGCGGTCTATTACACGTCACTCTTCTACTCCGGTCATTTTGCTCATTTCTGACCAAGTAAAACAAACTTTTAACTAAGAATTTGGAAGTTATAGTCGAAGCAAGTTCGACATGCTACCCGTCGATAACGTTTACTCTCACTTGGTCCAAAATGTCTGTTTGTATGTATGGCTCTCCTATGGAAACAGCAATTTCAACTGTACTCCTTTCAAAATCTGTTTTATTCTGTGCTGATCACGCAAAGTTATTGACCACCCAGTAGAACGAGTGTTACCTGTTGATTATCACTTTCCGGTAGCTGACTGCAGTGTAATGTTGACATGACCGAACAACGAGGTTTAGGCTAATGATGCTACTCTATCGATGGTTAGTTTTTAAAAATGGACAAACCTTATTCTTCTACAGACCGGTTTCTACCAGTCATCCAAAGACATCGTGGATAAGTTCATCATCATCATCATCATCATCATCATCATCATCATCATCATCATCATCATCATCATCATCATCATCATCATCATCATCATCATCATCATCATCATCATCATCATCATCATCATAATGCGTCATTAGACTACTTCTAGATTGCCTGTTAGTAATCATCCAGAGTTCACGTCATACTGGGCCAACTCCTAGACCCGGCAAACGTCACACGTTTGTTCATATAGGTATGACCATCGCCCATCAGCCAAAAACCAAGCAGTATGCTTTGAAATCAATTACGTTACGATATTCAGAGAAACCATTGAGTGACTGTTCTGAGATATTTAATTTCGTTTAACTGGTGTTCGAAAATGGTTTGAAGACGGTTCGACTACTAGGATAGTGAAATTGTCAGGTTCGAACAGCTGAATAAACAGTAGTCTTATGTGAGCAACTGACTTGCAGCATAGAAACCGTTATATACATGGGTGCATATCTGTTATCAAAAACTTTGTGGATCTAGGCACATGTTGTCATCCATCATTGTTGTCATACCTTTTGGTTGTGTTCAAAATGTCTTAAGATTCTTCTGACTCCATTGCCATTGCAAGTTGGCGGAGAGTAAGGTCTGCCGACTGTTTATTGAAGTGGGCGGTTTGAGTGCAAGAGTAAACATGTGCGCATACAAACCCTTAAGGGTCAGTGGCAATTTGCGGTGGTGGGGATGGGAGGAACACCGTGTGATATGCGACACACAAAGTGATAAGTAAACTTATTGGTTTCAGTGATGGGTCGCGATGATTAGGTTCAATGTTTATCACATTTCTCAAGTGTTGTAACCAACTGGTGTGAAGTACGGGAATATGCCATTCTCAATTTCAAATTAACATTTCTCACAGCCTCTGCATGTTGGTCGCTCGTTAATTTTAGCTGAATAATGAAATTTTCTTATCCGATAAAACCTGCTTATTGTCTATAGTGTAGACTCTTCACCAACACTGGTACTTGAAGCCTAATTGATTTCATGATCATTGTTTTCCGTTGATTAGCTTTCTTTCCATTGACCTACCTAGGATCTTCGTTTTGAATAGTCCCATGTGTGTTTCCGGGGGTTAATACCCTTGCTTTTTACTTTAGACAATCGAGCCTAGGTCAACTGTGCTGTAGAACTGGTGAATTGCATGCTTTCTGGCCTTATTCATTCGAATTTTTACAACTAAATGTGGAGCGTATGGGTTATAACGCAGATGTTATAACGCAAGCAACATCTAAGTGCCTACTTGATGGGTGTTTTTGTCTTCTGTCTTTGTGACACTGAAACAACTGGTGACGTCCGCTAGATGATTAGCATTGCGCTGTTCTTCACCACAAGAGTCTATCCACCTTACGTTCGCCTCTGTTTAACACAATACGACCCATAACAGTTAAACAGAGTTGTCTGTTCTGTCTCATCTTCTTTCTTCGTTCATTACTATTCAACTTTTCTCCTCGCGATGCTTCCACTTTGCCGAAAAGTCCATCTAGCGAGGTCTTCTCGTTCTCCAATTTTTACAATCCTGAATGTTCTCCAGATAATTGTTGTCATCGCAACGTTCTAACTGAAAAACTAATGAGGAAGGAGTCAAAATTTGATACTGTCCAAAATGATAATAATAATTTTCAAAACGTTTCAAACTATTTTCCATTTCCAGCATTTCTTGTTTACTGTATGCAAGTGCTTAGCGATGGATAACCCTCCATCAAATCGCATCTCTGGATGGATATTTTCACTCGATGAACTCAAACACTGATTGAGCCGCTTGGAAAATTTTGGTTGAGTATGTAAACATCGTGAAACCTTAGCTCGAACCATGGCAGTCACCAGAGTTGTAACCACTTACACTTGATAAACGTTCATCAGCAATGTTCATCGTTACCTCTGAAAAGATAAGTTATACTAATAATAATCTAATAACAACCTAAGCCACACATGCTTACCAAACGTTTTCCAGTTGCTTAAACTCTAAATGTGAGTAGTGGTCGTATGTTGCAAGGATTTACGCCACGGCAGATTTTGTCACCGTTTAAGTCTGTTGGGCTCACACAACCAAATCAAGTTCATATAATACCGGCCGTTCATTAGCGTGCAGGATTAAACACCGCCAGAGTATTGGACGAGCATTAACCACTTTTTTACTTCAATGCTCGAGCCAGATCCATCGTTTTTGTAGCAACTGCTACAGATTTATCATCATACAAACAACCCTCACTGCATCAATCGTGTCCATCTAATATTTAGTTGACAACAAAAGTTGTGCGTGGACTGCTGTTAGCTTCAGATGAGGATGGCGAGACTGGCGTTGTATCAGACGGTAGCGTCATACAGAGACTGTGCGCTCATAATGATCACAACTGAAGACGGTGCGACCTGGCAGGTAGAGAAACCGACTGAATTTGTTGAGGTTTGAATTGTTCGGTAAAAGCAAAGTGAATGAAGGAGTGTTGAACATCTAACTGCTAACTGCGTAGACGCACCTGTATTATCCAAGAAAAAAGTATTGCAAAATGTGCGTATTCACTATGCTTCGTTATCATGCTAACCAAAAAAAATTGTATTGGCTTATCAAATGTGAAGACTAACAGGGTTTGGCATCGGTGACAAACAAATGACGTTGATGAGACCTAGTTACGTAACACTTAAAAGTTCATTGTACAGAATAGCATTCAGTGCCAAGAGAACCCCCACAACTAATCACCTTGTTCAGACGGCTGCGTATGTTTGCGTGTGTGCGTGTGCAAAACCGTGGTATATTCAACGTTTTGAATAGACGCTGTTGGCTAACTGTATGATTACTGATAAACGTAGAACAGTCGTCACTACGTCGCACACAGCGTTCGGTTCAAGTTTCCCGATCGCTTTTACCGATCAAAAGAATGGGCTACCATTGTTAGTCGATATATTTCATGGACAAAGTTTAAGGTACGAGTCAGTTATACTCCACAGACGGTATGTAGATAAAATTATACGTATGGCAGGTGAATGAGCTAGCCTCAGTGAAGTAAAGGAACAGTCCAACCACCTCCATAAAAATGTTTGCTTTATCATGGAGTGTGAATCACCTGAAAGTACCACATTTCTGGACATCACCAGATAGTTTGCAACACAGAACAATGCTTCATACGTTCTCTTAGACAAGACAACTTACGTACTTCCACAGTTTGCATCATTAAACCAGAAAGTGTCCCCTTATCAGCTTTTTTGTCTACAAGACATCTAGAGTATGTCCGTATGATTCTACAACAAAATAAAACCAATTTATATGTAACACACTCCGTGAAGACGGCTACCCTGAGGAGCTGATCCTTCGGCAAATGCTGAATAGCACAATACAAGGTAAACTCCACATAACGGAAGAAAATTTGGCATATTTCTTTAATTACTTTCTAAAGGCGATGGCGTGTATCCGATATTACAAGCAACGGACATAGGATGACACTTATCAGGACCATATCTTATTGTCAATTTAACGTCTAGTTTTATCTCACCTCAGTTTTACCTCATTGCCTGATCATGTTGCTTATTGCTGACTAGACCGTTTCCCTTGTCCCCGTGGGATAAGTCACACACGTCACGTTACAAGGCGATAAGCTGCACACATTCAGGAGCGTGTAGTGGAACTCTTAACCGTGATAGCTTGAGTACCCACTAACAAATAACGATATCTCAATGATAGTCAATGAAAAGGTTAAGTCAATGGTTTGGATCTTTATTGTTGGGATTGGTGTACAAGCCTAATACAGTGGCGCTCGTCTGGACCGTGTCCTGCTTCGTTCAGTTGTGTCTGGGTCCAACCGCGCTATGCGTGCCGGAGTATCAGCCGCACCGAGCCATATCCAGTTGGAGCGTTCCAATTGGCGTGCGTGCGTTCGGTGTGGAAGAGAGCTTTCGGGCCGGTGAATGTGTGGACGCGCATGTGCAGTTGGGACAGTGAGCGTCACTTAGACTAGACGGCTTGTCACGTGATGGGCCGCGTGAGAGGGCGAGACGACGGCTACAAACGTCCGTCGGTGAAGCGAAATTGAGGCATGGAAGAGGTCCGTTCACCATCGACCGTTACGCATTTAATGAAGCCAAGCCATTCAAATAATCTCGCTGACGCATCCCATCCGACCCATTAGGTCCATGTCAAAGATGATTAGAGATCGTTTGCTGATGGTTTTAGAGTTTTACTCCCTACTACAAACAAAAAATCCTCGTCAAAATTCCGAATCTTCTATGGTCCTGTGCTTATACTCCGATCTAACAGACCATGTAATTATTATCGCCAGCTTGGCTATTAATCCTACCTGTTACGATCAATGGGTTGATTTTTACTTAACAAAGTTCCGTAAATTCACCGGATGGTCAACTGCAAACGGTTCTCTGTTAACAAATACACATCAGCCTCCTAGAAGAAAAAGCTAACTGTCATAACATTACTGTCTTCATTTTTCAACTTCCCGCGAGGAAAGAAATCCTCAAGTTTATCAATATCTACAGCCTGTTATCATGTCTCCTTTTTTTCTCGTCACTCTATAGTGTCAAGGAAAACCTTATGATTGGCGATGTGAATGCGTCAGCGTCCTGTGGAACGCGCCTATTAAACTGGGTCGAACGAATACGAATCAGTGTGTACGATGCCAAACAACGACGCTCAGAACGAATTCAGCAAGTGTATGCCCGCTGTCTGGAGGAGCTAGCTCAAGTGTTACTGCGCGGAGAACAAATGCGAGAGTCCACGGTCAGTTTGATCCCTCCCGTTCAGCGAAGTTTTGAAACCAAATTTCGGGAAGATGAAGATGAAGCAGTAAAAACAGAAGAATTTTTGTTAACACAAGATTTAACAAAGTGAGTTTGGTGTACGTTGCGTCGAGTAAATCTATGTATGATGGTCAATTGTATCGTTTACATTAACGACGACAGAACATCGGCGATTAATACCACGGCCTAACTATATTGGGGTCCAACTACTGATTATGTTTAAATCCGAAAGGCCATGCGCCAGAGTTTACCATTCATCGTTAGAATGTCTACTTCTTGCAAACAAGCAAATGAATTACAGCTAAAATTCGATTGACATGCATAAGACAACATTCCCAGTGCTTTCACTGGCCCTTCGTAGTAAAGTGTTTTACTTCAAAGACAACTCGGTCGAACAACTTCAACATCCACGCCAGTGAACACAATAATCCGCCGTTTCCATTAGTATTTTTAGTAAAAACCATGTGGATTTTAGGCATTCCATCATAGTCGACAAATGTCAATTGTGGTCCTCATTTACTCGTGATTGCCTTTCATATATACCACTTGTCTGACGGTGGTAGACAGGGGCCAGACCAGGAAGGCTTCGAGTGGTAAACGATAAGTCAGCCTTCATAATGCATGACTTACCCAAACAAACCTATCAGTAGCTAGGTGTTGAACGACTGAATTTGATCTATCTTCACGACCGAAATCTCAGCTTTGAACCTCTGTATTTCTTGCATGCTGATGCCATCCAGCGCACGCGATTGAATACACACAGTGTTGAGCAAATATCACACACCTTGTCATATTATTGACCCCTGAAAACGGTGATTCTCTACCTCATTCGCATTCCTGTCATAATGATCTTTAGATAACGGTAGTGTTCCTTTCAGCAACGAAGAGCAGTTCGTTAAAGCCAGCTTTGACTCTACTCCGAATGTAAATTACTTGCATTACAGCTCTGTAAACATAAAACCTGTTAGCAACCTCTTCTGGATAACTTTATTCCCAGCAGTTTTAAGCAGAACATTTTCTATACAATTAAAAAACGCATTTTCTCGAAAGTAGGATCAAAAAAATCGCCACAGCATTTCAAATATGCTAGCACGTGCTAGCTATTATTGGATACTACAGACCTTAAGGGATACTCAATCTTTCAAGTGCAGAGTTACTTCACACGAATAGAGTATTCATTACAGAACTAATAATCAATCACCACCACTTAGCAAGTTCAATGAGTATTGTGACTCCAGTTTGACTGTGAAGGTCAGATCAGGTAGTCATAAATAGAAGGTAACTGTAGATCTACTATGCCTTCTCTCAACATTATCGGGTAACCAGACGGGTCCTGAAGTCGAATATGACTGAGTGCTCAGCTGTGATAATTCCTGTCTTGTTCTATGTGAAGTCAGTGATGCGGTGGTGAAGAATTGTTCCATGGAGAGTTGACTGGGTTTAAATCCCGGTCGTGTAAAAAAATAACTTACTGACATGTTGCAGCAGGAGGGAAACTCGAGTCCGGTACTTCTTTTCGAAAGGGGTTAAGTGAAAGATCTACATGAATGCAAAAGCTGTCAGTATATGAAGGGTTTTCAATATACATCAGTCGAATTCCCGATTGCTTATCAGCACTATATACAAAGTAATTAGCCCAATGGTTGCAACTGATTGGATACGTAGATTCCATTGAGTCAATCGTTTGCCGAACTTGTGGCCATGTGAAAATTGAGAAACATTAGAACAAAAGGTATGAATAAATTAAAATATGATAGGTTGTTAGCATAGGACGTCCGGCTGCAATATATGATTTTTGAAAACCACAAACACAGTAATCAACAAAATGGTCACTCATGTGCCCATACTAAAAGCAATAAATGAATTTCCTCCTAAACGTGTCACGTGCTCAGTTGGAAGGGAATGCAAATTTGTCAGTTGAATTTTCATAGCGATTCAATGTTCCTTTGAAAATGCAGCTGGAAGGAAATGAGTAACGAGCTACTTTCTCAACATTTTACGTTAATTCTTCTGGACGCTGGTGAATTTCATAGGTCTGAAAGAGAATGGGCGCCCGTAGTATATTCAAATTCCCTTCTGTCTGTCATCGCAATCCGATGGATCATACGAAAACTTCAACTACTAGTAGGCCATTGATAAAATCAACTGGTTGGTTCTATGTATGGATTTTGTAGGGTCAAGCGAACCGAAGACGATCGGTTGAGAATAACGCAACGAGTAGACAAGGAGTATATTGTCGACCCGCGAGGTCAACGTGAGAGCGAACGATGAACAAGACGAAGCGGTAGAAGAGCGGAGCGACAAGCGAGCACGCAGCGGGGTCGTACGTTCGAGTGCGCGGGGTACTTGTCGGTATCCATACTCGTTCAAACAAATGTTTAAGCACATACAAAAGTTGAAAACCGAAAGAGTACAAATGGCAGTCGTAACTCTAACATAGTTAGTAATAAACAAATGGGGTCGCTACAATCCCTGAAGATTAAACACAGTGACCGTTTGCAATTTTTCGAGACTCGGTTCCTCAATCGACAAGTGCTGTTTTTTAAATACTGCCGTTTTTTATCAGTCATTTTCGATAAAACTCCCTTAGTCAGTGTACTCATCAAATAAAGTCTTGTACAGTTGAATCCGTTCACTCCACTAAGAAGGCGGCACAAATTCCAATCAGCCATTGAGAACTTTCAAAAATCTTAGTAAGGAAGTGAACCTGATAGTTGATGACTTTCCAAGACCATGTTAACATTGAACTAGTTGTTGTGACAGTCAGGAACTTCGCAGGATCAATTACGAATAGTGAGAATTTTGGTAGAACTTAAATCTTTTGCCTCTAGGTAGGCAAAAGGATGCATTTTGTTGAGGATTATAATGCGGCTGCTCACGCTGATCGGTCTCTAAATAAACGAAAAGACCAATGGAAAAAAGTCGCTTCATTTCGAACGAAAGTGTTCATGGGTATATATTTGGTGTATATCGAATTATGGACATTCAAGAATCAGAGATAGTTACAGAAAATGGTTGTCAAGGTCACCATGTGACCAATGTGTATCACGGATTAGGAAAAATAAGTTAAAAAGTTGAAGGTCAGCACGTGACTATTCTGGAGAAGTTTGTCCACCCTGATTGGCCTAAATGGTTTTTCATAGGAAGAGAGTTTTCTGGAGGAAGAAATGGGGCGTCCTGGCAACAACTTATGTACATAATATAGGTTTTGGACGTAGTATAATATGTAGAATGTCAATGAAAAAAAGGAAGCTAATAAATTTACTGAATTCTCGTTTACTGACATTTAGTTTCGTACTATTCTGACTAAATAAGGCTAACCGCAAAAGGAGGTTCCATATTGGTTACATATTCACTGTATCACATTCTATCCCACCGACATTTTAACAGCATGTCCAAAACGATCCTGTCACGCATGATTGAAGAGAATATGGATGATTTCAATTCTGCCTCACTCAACCATTACCGCGTTGAACTCTTTCAAGTAAGACAATTGAACAGCCTTTGTTGAGTTACACATGACTCAATGGTCATCTAAACCAGATTCATGTCACTAAGGACTTGTCAGCTACCTGCACATACACGACTCAATCCACAAACACAATATATGCTGAGTGTAGTTTTAAACTTACGCCACATCACACCTACGCAAAATCACCTGATACAAGGGCCCACGATAAAATGAAATTTACACGGCACCTATATATAGTGGTTTATGTATGTTTACATGTGAAAGCAATATTCATTACTTTGAAGTAAAAAGGTGGCCGACGACCAGTCAGTCATTCAGATGGTCTAGAAAGAACCTATACACCCGAAGGATAGATAGTGAGTGTAGGCGCACAACTACACTGGCAAGATATATGGAAACTTCTATCAAACTACGTCTTTAAAGATTAATCGAATTTAACTAATACGTATGCGAGATGTAGAATGGGTGAAATGTTCTACAATGTCTAACGTGTAGATAATAGATTTTGTTCCTAGTATGCTTCGGAAGTGGAAGCACAATGGAAAATATTTGAAAAAGATAATGAGTGGATGAGATTTGCCGTGATTCGCAAACGATGACGTGCATAATAGTATTAAGATTTGACCGAGGTTCCTTTGGAACGTTTTCGGAGACGTTAGTCGAGGTTGTAATATTCGGAAGGGAATAGACACACAACAGTACAATCATTATATAAAAACACTTGGAGTAATAAAACAATGAGTATGAGGGCCGTTGAAACTGTGAAGCACAAGATGACTTTTTCACCCTGATAAAAACTGCTGAAGTGATTAAATGAGGGTTGTGTTATGAAGTGCCGTCTAGAAATGTAGGACGCAGTAAAATAATAGTTTCCCAGTCAAAAGAAAGCAGAAGAGTTGTTGTGAAGACATAAGGAAGAAAAAAAACTGGCACTTGCAAATGCCAGAGGTGCATGAACAAGAAACGGACCAACTGATCAGTTACAATAAAACCAGTTTGCAAAAGGTTCTTGTTTGATCAGAACCCAAGGCCAAAACATCCTCAACGCAATGGATATGCATGCAATCAATCCAGTTTTTACAGTGCTTGTTTGAGTATTGCAATAACACTCACTCATTTCCGAGAAATCAAGAAGTCAGTCACTTACAAAACAGTTGTTAATAAATTGAGTAAGCAACTTCAGAGCATTAAAAGATATTCTGAAATTTTTTGACTGTAAACAGCCTGGAAGGCGGAAGGATTCACGGTTACACATGGATACAGAGGATTGAGAAAATGTAAACAAGTGAATCATTGAAATTTGATTGAGGTCCTCGTTGTTTCATTTGCCTTACATGGACGACACACAATAGGTTCAGTACTCTACAGAGCCAGTGGGAATCGTTTTTGCTTAGTTGTGTTTTCTTGTAGGTTTCATTGACTACTCCGTCTGTGCATTTTAGCTACTGACCTAGGGCTTGCTCAAATAACGATATTTCTTGCTTTCTATCACGTTGCGCAACGCAAAAGGACGAAAATTAGTCTTCCTCTGACATTGGCTGTCTTAATCAGGTAACATATATCAAAACAAACGTTGAGATAACAGATAATTCAACCATACTGGATACAATAATCAACATCTATTATTCCTTATGTTGAACAATATTTTTCCAATAACGTAAAGGTCATGATCAGTTTTATCAACACAAGCAACAAATAAACATACACGACATGAGTGAAAAAACAACGTCCATAATTGAAGGAAATACTTTGAATACAACCAAATCTGATTTAATGAGAATCACGTTTGAGTTAAAAAGATGCTTAAACAAGACGAATATTTGGTCTGTAAAAAATCGACTGTACTCGAAAGGGATAATGACAGGAAAATGATCATGGAAACGGTTGGAACCACTAGCTATTATGCGTAAAGAGAAAAGGGGACGTGAGGTAAGACCGGTAGATAAACAATCCGAAAAGAATCTAGGTCATGCACACATTTTCGGCTTTGAGCCGTTGCCGTGGGTACTATGCTCCGGGCTGCGGTTGAAGCTGGTAGTAGTCCATGAAATGACAAATTACTCAATGAACATGAAGGTATGAAGAAGGAAAACCAAGAGAAAACATGGGAAGTTCCTGAAGATGAAGAGTCAACAATTTAAAGGATACAGGCTGACCACTGGCTGCGACACTGTAAAATTCGGGAACGTTTAAATCAACGTTTGGATGGCCACAAGCTTCCCAATCTGACAAGCAGCATCCATTGATCTTGCTGAATGGGGCTAGCAAGACTGTGGTTGTTCGTGATGACATTGTAACTACTTCCAATGGTCAGTAGCTACACTGAACACTATGCAGTGTGACAGACGTCCCATCTGCGTATGGAGTACATGGCCGAACGAGCAGACTGCATTTTCACTACCTGCGATATTGGGCGCAAACTTGCAGATGTCCCAAGTGCGCATTGGCGGACTGTTGAGTTGTTCACACAATCAGTACGTTTGATGTGGGCAAACCGGCGGAGACAATGGTGGCCGAACGACAGCCGCTTTTGTGCATCTTCCAGAAGAATTGGCTAGGTATCCCGTCCATAGATTAAAATTTAATATACACATGTAGTGTAGGTCATTCCACTAACTGACAATCGAATGTATTTCGACACCACAATTGGCGAAAACTAGCAAATGCGGCGCGCATCCTTCGTTGTCTTCATAAACACAACATCAATAGTACTGTAGACTGCGTGAGGTTACATGACCCATGTGATTGAAACTATCAATAGACCCAAGCAGTCTGCTTGCAATAACAAGGAGGACTTCAGAGCCAATTCAATCTTGTGGTAACATATTGTACTCTGAACTTGTACGGCGCAGTCATACTAATAAACTGTATCAATCAATCGGTTCGTCACAGTCCGTGTATTGACCACAAAAGTGCTAGCGGAGTAATGTCGTCCACGTGCTAATTTTTAGCCAACTTACTATCTGCAAGAGGTTCCACTCCGAGATAATCGGAAACTCCAAGTGTTCCTCCTACCATATCATTTATCACGTAGTTGAATGAAAACAGCACCTGACTGTTCTCTGATAAACAAGGCCTATTCCATTTTCACATTTCACTAAGCCAAGTAACCCTCATGGTCCTCAGGCAAGTGTTTACAGGATCCAAGTCACAGTTCACGGCGGTCTCAGTCAGTACAAGAAAACATGTAGGAAGGTGCGAAACACGATGGTATGATTGACTGATGTTTGCTTAAAAGTTTCTGCCTACATTTCAAGCCCGCGTAGATGTGTTTGTGTTGTGCGAACTGACAAGGCTGATTTGTGTAAAAATTTTCACTAGTATTCATTTTTGAGATATTAAGATGTATCGTTTTCATCGCCTAAAGGAGGTCGGCACATAGCATTTAATGTCAATTATCCCAAAAGCGTACCCTGATTATTGTATTACGATTAGGCGAATCAGATGAGTATGCTCATGTCAGAGTAACATCAAGCTGTCCGTATTCATTAGGATTACATGACTGATCGCAAAATGTCAGTAAAGTGACTGACGTCTCTGTCAGGTCCTAGAAATCGTCTGGAGGACTTCGTGTGCGTTTGTATTCTTTCGAACTAGTAATGTTCGTCCGTTGGTTTCGTAGACCCGCTTGTAAAAGCTCCAGGACTTCTATGAAACTTCCGTGTTTTTTCGTCCAATTTTAGTGGTACTAAACACTGATCCTCGTTTCCACACTACATCAAAACGATGAATTTAGCGAAGGCCAATTAATGTGTTTCTGAGCCTTAGAATTCAGACATACAATGATGCACATTTCCTCTGGGTGGTTGTTCGACCCAAGTTTGGTCATACGCCCAAGTGCATAGCTTCAGCTATCCCCTGATGTGTTCACATTTTGTGTATCGAAACGAGGAGAAAAAAATTACTTGATCCACGCAACGGCTCAGCAAGCCGTTGTGTACGAAACCTACTTGCACATAACACTAGTCAGTTATTATTGAGTAAGGTCATCAAACTGAATCCTAGTGGTTTATGGTCTCCATCTAGTGATTGCATAAGCGACTCAACCAGAGAACCCATCCCTACCGTGTGTTCCACAACGGAACCGGTTGAACCTCCGATAACGAAATCCCGTTTCGGCTGCTTCGTACCAGCTTTCTAACTAAACACTTCTGAGTGTGCTCAGCCGTCCTTTGTTACATGCGTCTATCTGTCCTGAAGAACCTTAAGGATACCCGAATAACTAACGGGTGTCATGAAAATGAAATGCATCCACAGTAGAAACAATCGAAACGTGAAAACGGAGTCATGTTTGACACTACTGTGACCACAAAAGACGCTTACACTGCAAAGTTGTTTATTGCACGAACTCCCGTACAGGTTATGTTAAAACATGGGACCACGAACACGTACACTCATTTGCACGGCTGACGTGCATTCACATACAGTAGGTAGCAGTCATTCGACCTGGTGGCACGTCCCTCATAGTGCGTACACACTGTTCCAATAGTCGCTTCTGGTCCATCGTCTTCCTGGCGTTGAGACTTTCCTTTAATTTCCGAATGTACGCACTACACTACTCACAAAGCTGCCTGTTATACAACAATACGACCTATCAAAAAGACAAATCACCATGTCCAAGTGCATAGTATCCACCTGCCCTCTCGAGTTCTCTTGTTGATTACCGTTTTGTTTTCTGGTTCGGCAAACAATCACCAACATGACCTCACGTGACCGTACTGTGAACAATTTGGCACGAGTGTGGACAAATCAGTGACCAACTGACCGCAACAAACCCCCATGTGACGTCTTCCTTTGATATGGTTACATTTCTGAGGAGGGTCATCCAAGGTGGTTGAAACGCTGAGTACTACAACTTGCTCGTAACCGTGTTAAACGCAATGTTCAAACTGTTTGATTTCATTCGTATTAAATTTGGTACAGATATTTTACGATCACTGTGTAGCCTCTCGTTATCCATTTTATCCAGGAACTTGCGGAACAATGGCACAAACTCAGCTGCAGTTTGAAACAAATGGAATCAGGCTTGAGGGGTTCGTTCCGGAAACGAATGGTAGGTCCATACAAGGTTCGGTAGTTATACGTTTTCCTTTTAGGCCAAAGCAAGAACCCTGAAGTAAGCAAATAAGCCGTATACTCTACTAGTTAAACTAGCATACATACAAGTAAATTTGAAGACTAGCCTAACCGATACAAGTGGTGTATCTGATTAAACGTTCGGAGGTTTAAAACAGTCAAATGTTTTTGATAAGCTATGCATAACAACTTTTTTTCAAAAAATTCGACAGACGAATGTCCGAGAGACCCTCCGTTCATCGCCCAACACCCAAAACTGGTCTATTTAGTTACCTACAACAGACAGATCACACCATCCGAAAGCGACCAATTTCAGACCCGAATGACGGTGGACAATTTCAGACTCGCGCATCAGAAGAGGGAGTGCGACTGCCGACTGACTTGCTCAGAACATCTGTCGCCTACACCGGACTGGAATTGCTGAACCAGTATAAAAGAGATGTTAAAAGTGACGAACGAATGGCGTGTGATATTGAGCGCAAGGCTGAAAGTGAGGAACTACGTCTCCAACAATGTCAAGGTGAACAAGTAGTATTCGAGAAAAAGATTGACGTTGTGCTTAAAGAGCTGCAGCAACTCAAAGATTCGATAACGGAAAGGGCAAAAATTTTGAGTGAGCACAATGAACCCATTGTTTGAGTCATGGATGGTACGAAACATAGAAGACGATTGTTTACAATAGACCTAAATGAATTTTGTTTCCGCAGATTACTTTATCATTTGAAATGTCTCACTGGCAAGCACCAAAATGAAATCCTCTAACGCTTAAAACACCAAGTGATCGGACAGGGAATGTTGACAGAAACTTATATTTTTGAATCCGAGGTAATAACACTGTGCGAACTGTTTACGCAACGACCGTCAGTTGTTTGCTTTGCTACAATGATATGAATGTATGGCATGTTCAAAGTGATCATTCGCATTACGCATGCGCAACAAAACCTGACAAACACTGGACAGAAAGTACCCGGAATTTTCCAGTTTGTCTCAGTCGCAGGGTACTCCGTTTGGTACATCCGTTCATCGCTGTTCACCACGGCGCAGCAAAATTCGTGCACACTTTCAACACGTGATCGTCGCATGAAAATAAGATCACAACGACCAACAATCAAGTGAGCCATCGTTACGACGTTGAACTTAGGTTCATGAATGACCATATCAGTCTGAAACAAATGGAAACCATGTTGTCTAGCTTATGAAATAACCGAAACCGGCATCGATTGCCATATTAAAGCGCGAACACTTTGTGTGATTTGGATTTTGTTTGATGCAGAATGACGTTAAATTAGGTAAAGTACAATCACGCGTATTTAAGGTCACCAAGCCACTAATGAGCACAGCGGAATAAAGGTCGGACAGGTAAAAAATAACCAAGGTTACCTCTCGACCGTTCTGGACAGTTCGCTCATTCTGATTGGATAAATCGTTTTCTCGAGGAAAGAGGCGGTTTTGGACGTAATAAATGAATTCCCCAACATGTTAATTGTTCCCCTGAGCCACTAGATGCGTCAAGCCGTACATTCATCAACAAGTATCATTCAAAAGGGACTATTCCAATTCTGTGTAGATCAAAGGCAGTAAGCAAACGAACGATTGAAAATCATTTTCTCAATCTAATCGAATCTAAGTGTGGAAAGGTGAAACAGCTTTCTCCATTAGCCATTCAAATCATTGGAAGATGAGCTTTAGTCGACAGGATATAGATCCCTCTGAGATTAAGTGCTGGATACCAGTCAGTTTCATGAGACATGCTTGAATGCTGGTGTGTGTAATTGGTTGTATTAAATTCATACAGACAAATCTAGTATATTCAGCATTACCTGATCAAATCAAGCGGCTCCGGGTAGGGGAACCAGAAAGAAAGGTAGAATACAGCCACACTCATTGATAAGAAACAAAACGACACTAGCAAAAAGACTACAAAGCGAGATGAGAAAGAGAAATGGATTTTGGCCATATCGAAAAGGGTGAACTCACCCATTCGATAGATGTACGTATGCAGCTATGTAAATCACAGAAGGCAGTTGAAACAACATAACCAAAGTGTATTGCGCACAAACATGGTATTTTTGTGTGAAGAAAATAAATTAGAAAAACCGAGTGTAAAGGATTGCAAAAACAAAAGAATCTGAATGATAAACAAGATGTGGCGGAATAAACCGGTGGGAGTAAAAAAACGTCACCGGCAAACAAAAACTGGATGAACGAGTGCAAAGAAAAAGTGAAACAGAATAGTCGGTTGTGGCACCAAAAGGGGTGTATCTGTGTGCCAAGTGTCTTAACAATACCTGCCATCATTGGTTTCGGGCACAATGGCAGTAGTGGTGTTAGCAGATGAATCGGTAGACTTCACTGGACTGTGATCCACACAACACTGACGACAACTGAAGCGAAGGTAACACGGTTTGCCTGTACTCATTGTGCACTCGTTTAGGGAGGGTAATAGCTCCGGCGGCCGCAATTCTCCGCGAGTGATTGCGCAACACTCTTGCATTAGATCTGTGTTAATACTGCGGGAAACACGTGAATCAAAGCGGTAATCTGGGTGTGCTCGTATGCGACTTCGCATCCAAGCAGCCGTAGTCATTAGATCACCTGCAATAAACAGAGGTGGGTGCAGAATCGATTAAAGTAGAAGGATTACAAGTATTTACGTAACAACGGAATTTTTTAAGCACATTATGCAAAATGACTACATTTTGACAGCGGGTTTTATCAATCAGGTATATTCCATCCACGTATATTTGTTTTCCGGACTCATCGCGGAAAAATAAACTCCAGTGAACTTGGTGAGGAACCTGCCACTTCATACGTTTTGCAGTATAAACCGATCACTTAAGTTACACCGACAGAGCTTAAGGAAATGTGTGGTTTAGGTACAACCTAAATATACAAATAGCGGAAGTGATTGAACTAGTCTAACAAATTCCACATACATAACTGATCGTTTAAGTATGATAATTCGGTTGTGCCTTACATGTGAGGTCAATGGGGCAGTGATCAACGTGACTGTCACATGAAAGCGTAGCTAGAGTCCAAATCTTGGTAGCGACAAGCTACTGACAAGGGCCAACAAGAACCAAACTCGAGTTTAATGTTTTGGTTCGAAAGTGGCTGGTTGGAAATCACATCTGAATGTGAAAGCCTCAACTAACTGCGAGTGGGGTTCGATTAATATCATATTTTAGCGAAGCTGTCGATGTTTTAATGAATACAAATAAAGCACATTGCCGGAAAAATCTCAAGTAGATATCTGCAGCAAACTTCAGAGATACAGAGTAAAAAGTGCGCGGTTGCTATTTGGGTCGAGAGATCAGTACATCGAGAGAATTATCGAAGACGACGTTTGATCTAATACATGATCTGTTTACAGTACAACCTAAGCAGGCCTTCCAAACTAGTGCAAAAATGTATCGGTGACGGTGGTTCTAAACATAAAGCAGAAGAAAGTAGCGGAAAGGCAAACAGCCCCGTATGGAATTGAATTTAAAAAAATGGGCTTACCGGAGGCTCTTCGCTCCAGGAAATCCAAATACCGGTGAACCAAACACACAACTACCGGATCACCGCCAATCATATGAACATAATGACGCACCAACGGGATCAATCCAGGAAATGTGGGCTGAATGAAAATCAGAGAGGATTGACAAAAATGCCACGCGCAAACACAGTAAGAGCACACAACGTCGATAAAGTAATGTTAGGCAATCCACGTTATGCAGGATGTATGTTCGAGCAACAGTTCGTTCGCTTACCCAAGTTACACGAAACGATAGCTACCGTGACAAATTTAGGGCACAGAGGCAAAATATCCGAGTGTATCCGATTAATAATCAGTATGTATGTGTACTGATCGACTCCCAAGTGTAGACCCGGATACAAAATCCGTAGTCCAAACCAAAGGGCTTACTCAAAAACCGGGCCTCTTAGACTAGTGGAGTTACTGAGCCGCCTCAACACACCACTGTGTAGCCACAGTCGGACTGGCAGAGGGGTTGATGCGCATTCGAAACAAAGTCACTCGGCTCCGTCGTCCCAGTGTCTTGCCCGCAATGGTCCACACAAGAGCAAACGTTTTTCTTCTTCCTGTAACAACCTATGGGTCCACAAAAGATGGGCGTGGTCTGGACATAAAGACTTTACAAGTACACTGTGTATACGTGTGACTACTGAAACGGAAAAGCTGAAGATGCAGTTGGAGGCTGTATCAAACAAAAGCACACTTCCATATCACATCGATTCAGATAGCCCATAAAGCCTACAAGCTTATAACCATTTGCAATAAGCCTTTTTAAACTAACATCAAATGGTGATTAGTAGACAATAGTTAAGAAGAATATCTTTTAACTTACACTGCCATTCATTATTTCATTGATCGACATCAAAGTGTACGTGTCATCCGGATTGACCTCTGAGTTATCTGAGACGGGACAGTGTGCGTCAGGTAGTTTACAAAAGTTGATTGCTTGTGTGGAATCATCAGATATAGATTGGTGTTCAGCATGATTCTGAATGATCGAATAGGACCTGGTTCGACGAAATTTGGAACAGGCCAGTGTGAGTTCGGTTGGACTGCCACCTACAATTTAATATTTTCCAATACGTAATGGTCATGATCAGTTTTATCAACACAGCAACAAATAACTACACGATGGAGTGAAAACGACGTCCACAAATGAGGAAAACTTTGAAATACAACAATCTGAATTTTATGGGAATCACGTTCTGAGTTAAAAAGATGCTTAAACAAGACAAATATTCTGGTCTGTAAAAAATTGACTATAATCGAGAGAGATAATGACAGGAAAATTATCATGGAAACGGTTGGAACCACTAGCTATTATGCGTAAAGAGAAAAGGGGACGTGAGGTAAGACCGGTAGATAAACAATCCGAAAAGAATCTAGGTCATGCACACATTTTCGGCTTTGAGCCGTTGCCGTGGGTACTATGCTCCGGGCTGCGGTTGAAGCTGGTAGTAGTCCATGAAATGACAAATTACTCAATGAACATGAAGGTATGAAGAAGGAAAACCAAGAGAAAACATGGGAAGTTCCTGAAGATGAAGAGTCAACAATTTAAAGGATACAGGCTGACCACTGGCTGCGACACTGTAAAATTCGGGAACGTTTTAAATCAACGTTTGGATGGCCACAAGCTTCCCAATCTGACAAGCAGCATCCATTGATCTTGCTGAATGGGGCTAGCAAGACTGTGGTTGTTCGTGATGACATTGTAACTACTTCCAATGGTCAGTAGCTACACTGAACACTATGCAGTGTGACAGACGTCCCATCTGCGTATGGAGTACATGGCCGAACGCAGCAGACTGCATTTTCACTACCTGCGATATTGGGCGCAAACTTGCAGATGTCCCAAGTGCGCATTGGCGGACTGTTGAGTTGTTCACACAATCAGTACGTTTGATGTGGGCAAACCGGCGGAGACAATGGTGGCCGAACGACAGCCGCTTTTGTGCATCTTCCAGAAGAATTGGCTAGGTATCCCGTCCATAGATTAAAATTTAATATACACATGTAGTGTAGGTCATTCCACTAACTGACAATCGAATGTATTTCGACACCACAATTGGCGAAAACTAGCAAATGCGGCGCGCACCTTCGTTGTCTTCATAAACACAACATCAATAGTACTGTAGACTGCTGAGGTTACATGACCCATGTGATTGAAACTATCAATAGACCCAAGCAGTCTGCTTGCAATAACAAGGAGGACTTCAGAGCCAATTCAATCTTGTGGTAACATATTGTACTCTGAACTTGTACGGTGCAGGTCATACTAATAAACTGTATCAATCAATCGGTTCGTCACAGTCCGTGTATTGACCACAAAAGTGCTGAGCCGTTGCGTGGATCAAGTAATTTTTTTCTCCTCGTTTCGATACACAAAATGTGAACACATCAGGGGATAGCTGAAGCTATGCACTTGGGCGTATGACCAAACTTGGGTCGAACAACCACCCAGAGGAAATGTGCATCATTGTATGTCTGAATTCTAAGGCTCAGAAACACATTAATTGGCCTTCGCAAATTCATCGTTTTGATGTAGTGTGGAAACGAGGATCAGTGTTTAGTACCACTAAAATTGGACGAAAAAACACGGAAGTTTCATAGAAGTCCTGGAGCTTTTACAAGCGGGTCTACGAAACCAACGGACGAACATTACTAGTTCGAAAGAATACAAACGCACACGAAGTCCTCCAGACGATTTCTAGGACCTGACAGAGACGTCAGTCACTTTACTGACATTTTGCGATCAGTCATGTAATCCTAATGAATACGGACAGCTTGATGTTACTCTGACATGAGCATACTCATCTGATTCGCCTAATCGTAATACAATAATCAGGGTACGCTTTTGGGATAATTGACATTAAATGCTATGTGCCGACCTCCTTTAGGCGATGAAAACGATACATCTTAATATCTCAAAAATGAATACTAGTGAAAATTTTTACACAAATCAGCCTTGTCAGTTCGCACAACACAAACACATCTACGCGGGCTTGAAATGTAGGCAGAAACTTTTAAGCAAACATCAGTCAATCATACCATCGTGTTTCGCACCTTCCTACATGTTTTTCTTGTACTGACTGAGACCGCCGTGAACTGTGACTTGGATCCTGTAAACACTTGCCTGAGGACCATGAGGGTTACTTGGCTTAGTGAAATGTGAAAATGGAATAGGCCTTGTTTATCAGAGAACAGTCAGGTGCTGTTTTCATTCAACTACGTGATAAATGATATGGTAGGAGGAACACTTGGAGTTTCCGATTATCTCGGAGTGGAACCTCTTGCAGATAGTAAGTTGGCTAAAAATTAGCACGTGGACGACATTACTCCGCGTAGCACTTTTGTGGGCACGGACTGTGACGAACCGATTGATTGATACAGTGTATTAGTATGACCTGCACCGTACA
>LOND01002069.1:34062-46570 GCA_014220965.1 Paragonimus kellicotti | reverse complement strand
TCCAGACATCTTGTGTGTTTATGTAAAATCACAATCAGTTCAACGCAAGCCGCCTATGTGTGCATCAGTGTACGTCTGGCCAATCGGTTCTTCGCAATTTATTTCTCTTACATCCTAAAGCATCCTTTATCGCGTGTTGCTCCTTGACGTTGGCTGACCTTGTCAAATCGGTTTGCGCATCTCGTTTAGTAGGTTATCCTAGCAGACCCGCCTTATAGTTGTGTTATAGACGAACGTATCCAGTCAGACGTGTGTGCGGTCCCGCCTTTTTATCTGGAAAGACACGTTTGATACAGTTATTAGAAAAAGATGGTTTTTTCTAATTTCTGTGCTTAGTCGCGTTTATCCTAGGTCTGAGCCAGATATTTGTGATTGTTGGGAATAGTGAAGCAGTGGATGTTTGAGGTTTCGCTAATGGCCTTTAAGATCTAGAGATTTTGACAACAGTAGAGACACATCAACACAGAAAAACCAACAACCACAACGATAATCTTGAGACCAGGGTACGTACCGGTTGACAGCAAATGACCACGCCGAAAATAGAATTGTTCTTGTAAGACAGCATCACGCTTGACAGCTGTACGCATGTTCTCATCCACTTTTGAAATAGGAATGAGCAAATTTAGTTTGAGCCGCAAAATAGTTCGGGAGATCAGCAGAACGAATGTGACAAAAGCTGCATTCTCAAAATCAGTCAATTGCAACTCCAGCGGCCGGAATTCCACACGCCATCCGATAGACGTATTCAGCGGTGGAGGTTTGAAGCGCATTGACTGCCAATTGGTTGATTGAATATTCTGAAATAATATACACAAGTCACACAAGTTGCACGAATATTCGTTAAAAACAGTTAGATGTGTGCGTGAGTTTTGATGCAAAACAAACAAATAACGGAAACAATCACCGACACAGTGTCTTTTGATGTCGTTCTTCACATTCACATAACGTTTTCCAATCGGTTCGTTTAGAATATAGACGGTGGATTCGAGATTCACTCTGTCCGGAAGTTGAACTTCAGTTCACGTGTTTATGTGGTGAGTGTGTTAACTTCTGCACCACTGGCCTCATAAGCTCAAGCGATCCGGGCACTAATCACAAATGACTGTAATAGGACGTTTGGATGGGATAGTTCTGTAATGCTCACTGTGTGGTGAACGGAGCAGTGTGCAACACGTTCGCCCAAGAGGTTCAACGGAAGTTTTATACAACTTCGGAACGGATGAGCCTATGCATTATAGATGAAATATGTTCAACGAGTGAAACTGAAATCCAGTACTTCTGTTCGAAGGAGGCTGGCCAGGAAAATCTATCTGAATGTGAACATTATGATCGAACGTGAATTGTATTCAGGTTATATTTACACAAACTGGAAAGTAACAGAATGTGTCTACCTCAAAAGACTCACTTCAAAGTGGTCGACGAACTCTTCGTCTTCTGGAACGATTAATCTTTCGGAGAATACTGACACAGGGTCTCTGATGAACAGATGAGCCACGTGTTTGGCTAAAGGTTCATCAACACCTGAGAATGAGACAAATGTAAAAACAAATAATGGTAAATGAGTACCAAGCAAACCATTGATGGAATACCGCTGGGTTGATCACACATACCAATCTCCAAGCAACTGAAATGAAAACTGTGTTCCGAATGAAACAAACCAAAATCTCACACAACCCTAAATGACTTGAATGTGACGTCGGCGACGAATAACTATACAGTCGTTAGTACGAATTCAGGTTACCTTTAACGTTTCTGTTAAGGATTGGGTATCCGATCGTATGGTGTTCAAATAACCACTGAGAGAAACCTATACGTCCTAGTACAAAGGTCAAAGATAATAATTCAATCTTAATGTTTTAAACGCCCGTGATCGTTTCTGTACGATCAGGCTTAGCGCCCGATACGAGTTGTGGCAGCAGAATCAGTAACGCCATATATGGACTGCAGACTAAAGGCCTGTACCGAATGTAAGTATTCTCCAATGTAGTAAACGCTGATCACATTCAGAAAAGACCCAATTGGACTTCTGATGGATTCGAACAACACAAACGGTGTGTCCAAAGACAGCAGGCGTTCCATCAGCCGAGCTATGAAGCCACGCCAGCAGTTTGGGAATTTCACAACTAACTATCCTCTAAGTTAGCAAAACTGCTAAAATACTTGTTGATAATACAGATCGTATCAATGCAGGGTAATTATTTAGGTCCGGGACAGATTGAAACGCCAGTTCAATGGACGTCTGGCGGTGTGTTACAAATATCAAGTCAAGGTGTTCGAAACTAGTCTTTCTCATGATTGTTAACATATGGAACAAAAGACGTAATTTGTGTAGCATTCCCTGGATTAACACCTCGTACAACCTAAACAAACGCAAATGTGATCAAGTTGTAATGAAGCGTGGATGCAGCGGGATATAGATAAAGTCGCCATAACAATGCATGCAGTTGGGCACTAATCACCCGTTCTTCACTGTCACATCATGTTGAGCTAGCAGAATAGTTAGAAAATCAGCAAGCACTGATCATGAACAGATAGGGACGAACAAGTGCGTTTGATTGATAACGCCTCGGCAGACGACAGAATGCGTCTCTTTGTGACACAATACGAAGCACTGAATGTGTTTGTGACGGCCAACTTGTGGCCCGTACCCATGTGAGCCCATCGACTGTTGTCTATGATGACGATGATGATCAGCCTATCGATTGAAGGGGAGAGCTTGTAGCCTTCAGGCAGCTGGTGTGGTCAGAGTGGCAATTCCAGGGTGAAACCACTTTGGAAGGTGTTCACTGATCCGGGTACCCAGGGAACCCGTTAGTTCTTTTCAACAATGCTCACCGTAAGTACATGATAAATTGTAAATGATCACGCTAACTCCTTTTTCTCGATGACACCTGGCCGTTGCATTGTTTATCGTATTACACGAAGTCAAGCCGCGGGATAAGCTGGCGGAAACAGCTATAACCATGTTGCCGCAATCGTCTAGCAAGCACATCGTACACAAGAGATCTCTGAGTAAGCAATGCTCCTGGGTACTGTCATTAAACGAAACCTCCTTGAAGTGGCCAATCATTTTTCGAGATAAAAAAAGGACAGCCGTTCTTTACTAAGACGGAATTAAGAGAAGCAAAAAACATGACACATGACAGCTGTCCACTAGGTTTGTTTATCTTCGTATGTTCATAAACAGTTCGTGTTGATGCTCCATCTCCTTTGCCAGCTCAACATAACAGGCGTCTATCTGTATGCGTACAAATGTCATAACATCATCCGTCCCCGACTGCGTCTATGATCCAGTACAACTCGATTACGTGTTCAGGCAAACGAAATCCAGGTGGTCAAAAAGGTGGTACCAGGGAGTTACCTGAGTAAGCCTTTCGAGTTGTAATTTCGATCTTAGATCATGAAAGTAAGCAACTGTGAGCCAGACTACCTGGAGGAGTGAGATCAGGACAGGAGTCTGGAAGTCCAACGAGCGCTAGCTGCATGGTATTTGATTTATGCGTGCGATTCGCAAAGGTACTATGGGCATCTTAAATCGTGGCAACCTGACCAGATAGCACCGTGGCGAATGAGCTAGCCGTTCCGTGTTGGTTGGACTCTAACCTGCTTGCAGCAAAACGTCTACGAAGAGACGACGAGTGAGTTAGGTTCAAGTTGCCTAACTCGACCATGTATATATGCATCTTTGTTCCAAATCGTGTCAACCAGCGCCCCGTCGTTCGGTAAATCAACTACTCCACTTTTCGGAAACTTGGACGACGGTGATCTGCTACCTTTTTTCTTTCCAGCTTCGTCGATGCAGTGCATGCTGAAGGCTTAACTCAGTATCTCGGCCCAAAGTTATATATATATATATATATATATATATATATATATATATATATATATATATATATATATATATATATATATATATATATATATATATATATATACTGTTACTTCTGTTTCTTACTATTTTTTCAGCTAACCCGGATTTTACTGTTATGTTTCATTTCTGAGAGGAAACAGTTTCACTTTTCACACTAGTCTACCATGTGGATAAGCAGTACTGGCCGAATCGGCTAGAAAATCTTCCACTCATATGCCTTCCGATCTTACTCTTTTAGGTTTACACCGGGGACAAAGTATGTCAGTGACACCGAAAGTGGTGCCACGCAAGCCATTTGTGGTTACACTTATGCATTTAGGCGTCCGTTGACTTCGGTCACTATGAGAGGCAAATCCGGAAACGGATGTCACCAACCGTGATCAGATTGCGAGAAATGTTCGCCCGGTGGACAACGCATGAATTACTTATTTTGATTGTTCGATAGGTATGTTCGACTGAGTTTAGGGAAATGGGGTATTATCAAAATAAATATCGCCGACGTAGCTGTTAGCCAATAGATATAAAATATGCCATGTAAAAGCACGGCAATCAATTCAATAAGAATAAAAGTTGAGTTTCTGAAACACTAACATCATGTAGGAACCAAAGCTCACACACAATAACCAAGGGCTCAGGGAAGTTGAACAAGCGGGTTCATCAGAGCCACCAAGGAAAAGCAATGCAACACAGAACAATGCAATCACAGAACTGATACAATACGACGGAAAGCTACACCGCTAGTTATAAAGCCCTACATATATTGCTGTTCGACCGGTGCGGACCAGCAACACTAACATTATCATTGGGACGGCAAGCAAAACATCCGCGATTGACGTTGATGCCCAACTGTAATGAAACCGTAGGGAGAAACTTTAATTTAAGGATAAAAGAGGAAGGAGTGAAGGCCAACTCGTGAAACCCTTATGCATATCAAATTGTAAACGTTCAACGTCAACATCGTGAAAACAAACTACCGAGTTGCAGTTGAGAGTACTATGGCAGTGCCTCTGCGGTTTTCGCTATCGAACCTCATTAGTTGTTCCCGCTCCATAGAAAAATCAGTTAAACAACAGAACAACCGCAACACAGAGCCCCATTATCCACCGTTTCTAGTTGAAGGTTAGACAAGTTACGACACGAACAGGATACGAGCTGCGTTTACCATTATACCTAACGCAGTAGACCCGGGTCGAAAAACGTTGCCGAACAACGATACGTACAAATAAACCCAAAAGACGAAAGTATCTGGTTTAAGTATTCCGTTGTTCGCTGAGCTTGACAATTAGACTGCAAAGTTTTATCGTCAAACGAGGTAAAATCCTCAATGAATAAAAGTTTTAGCTCACAGGGATATGGAAGTTGGAGGAGGGTTGCCTACCCACCATCGCCCAATCCCTACGCATCGATGATGTCACCCCGTTTGGTGATGATCTAAATACCAAGCCCGGTGAACAACCGAATATCTAAACCAACAACCTCAACACTCCACTGCTTCACTATTCCCAACAATCACAAATATCTGGCTCAGACCTAGGATAAACGCGACTAAGCACAGAAATTGAAAAAACCATCTTTTTCTAATAACTGTATCAAACGTGTCTTTCCAGATAAAAAGGCGGGACCGCACACACGTCTGACTGGATACGTTCGTCTATAACACAACTATAAGGCGGGTCTGCTAGGATAACCTACTAAACGAGATGCGCAAACCGATTTGACAAGGTCAGCCAACGTCAAGGAGCAACACGCGATAAAGGATGCTTTAGGATGTAAGAGAAATAAATTGCGAAGAACCGATTGGCCAGACGTACACTGATGCACACATAGGCGGCTTGCGTTGAACTGATTGTGATTTTACATAAACACACAAGATGTCTGGAACAAACTCAAAGAATGAGGCAAGAGGACATGTCAACGAATGTCTGTCTGTACCATGGTAGGTCCAAGTCGAACAGAAAAGAAAAGGTAGTAACTAGTTATTTAAGCTCTTGGAAGTAAAAATGAGATATTCTTGCAGAATAGGTTTCAAAGCGACAAGAGAAACACATCCTAAAGCTATGAAACAAGAGTTATGTGTATGCCACATACCATAAACGCATGAAAAGTGAAAAAAGAAAGAAGTCGGGAAGATGTGGGGGCAAATATAGTAAAGAAAAAAGAAAGACCGCATAAGGGAAAAAAAAGTTTGAGAAAGAAAGTTTGGATAGTCAAAGAGTGGGCTTACCCAGAATGTGTTGATGACTTACCAATCCACAGACGACCGGCGCAATTATGGCCACAGTTGTCGCAAAGCCACACCGTTGTATGTAACGCGGAAGTAGATCGCTATTCGTCAACATACCGGAGACGTAGCGTTTAGGGCGTCCGGCAATCGCCTCTGGTTACATGTATTCATCCAATTCACTACCGATCCCACTATGCACATTCAAGCATCTTCCATCTTCCTTGTTCAAAGTAGTTGGGGATTTGAAAGAAGTTTTGTTAAGTTGGACACTACTCACGATCCACAACGCCGTTCACATCCAAAAATGTACAGGTTCAGCTCTGTTACTTACGTGAACAGCATTGAATCTCAGTTGTAGTTAAGTTACTGAGTAGACAGTATAGCCTAACCTGGACCAAGCATTGCAATCGAGACCTCATTGGTGTCAGCCATGTTCGTCTGATCGGTACAACATTCATCGTATAACCAAACAAACAGCAGATCTGTTGCACTTTGAACGACTCGTATATTGATCATCGCTTGAAAATGATAATCTGTCTCAATGTGAAAGCGAGTGGATAAAACATCCAGTGTAGACCGACGTGAGATAATCGCGTGCGGCGACCAGGAGTCACTGGTAGAAAGATAGTGGGGAGAATAGTGCACATTAGTGGCGCGTCCTGATCAAAGTGCTGCCTATTGACTTAGACACGACGGAAAAGTGACATTCAGGGGGAGAGAAGAAATGCAAATTGTAGTGACGATCAACTTAAGGGAAAAAACGATCTGCAGAGTCTCTCCAAATGTTCTCGATTGCAACGAAAGTGTGCTTTTCGATTTGAGATGTTCACATTTTGGTAGATGAAGAAAAGGTGCAAAATCCCATTCAGTCTGGCTACCAATGTACATGTCAACCAAGCAAACGTGCGTCAGTGTTTCACCTCATGATGTGCACCACAACTTATGGATAAGTAGCAAACAGATCGATGGCTTACACATTTAGTGCATACGACAGCCAGTCTGCCCTTACACACGCAATCAAACACACCTGAACAAGTGGGTGGGCGTGGGGATCTGACAGACTAACCGGGAAAATGGGCATGTTAACAATCAGATTCATTCACGTCAGTCCCACACCGCACTCTGCCTTAGCGGGCATACTTGAGAAAAACTAGGTAGGGGATTGGTTGGGGAAAGCTTTCGGGAGATGGAAGGTAGAACAGACATCTACAAATACTGTAGGTTATCAGAAACTATGCATATACGTCGAGGGGAGGTGTGTAACCAACACTCGAGAGATTCATATTAGGGCATAGAGAGAACTACCGAACAGTCAAGTGGTTAAGCTCTGTGTGGGCGAGTCATTGATCAGTAGAGCGGCAAGTTCAGAAAAATGGGGTGAACCGAATCTTCCAGTTGTCTCAGTACCTACATGCATACACATACGGGCGGTTTGGACAGCCTGAGGAATAAGGACGATAAAGGGTAGCATCGGCCTAATGGTGTAGACAGCATGGGCTTAAACTTTACAGTGTCCAAAGGGATTTGCCGAAGAAGCTGCATCCGCGTGTGATGAGCAGATACTAGTCGTGAATCCGACGTAATGCAGCCGGCTAAACGGTGAGTGCGGTAGATGCTCCCGAATAATTATTCCTCTAAAAGGAGGAAACAGTATGGCGCGATAGATATGGCTAATCGGGCTCAGTGGCGTGAATGTTGTCGTTGTTTGGCCGAGTTGTCTGTGAAGTGAGTGCACTTAATGATGCGGGGCAGTGAAAGCCGTAAGGAAGCTGTCTTGCTGATGACGCCTTACTTTCACTTACAGCTCGGTTGTTTGTTTGCAAGGTGTAGGCACCTTGATGTTGAATGTTTGAATATAGACGTAGCTATTTTTAGTAGTTAGGTTCTCTTCTCTCTCGTTCCGCTCTTTTTTTCCTTGTTCTTTTTGGCAGGAACTTACCTTTTTTCTTTATGGTTGTAAGGCAGTTAAGCATTAGTGAGAACTACGGATGTATTGTTGTCTATGAGAATAATGATGACCGATGAGTGCGTCAAGCGGATAAAACGTGGCATCTTACACGTGCTGGCAACTAACGGTCAATGGCTGTGTGGAAATCACTGGGATTAGGTGATTCTTTGCTAAACTCAACAGTCACATCTCATTTTCAGCTTAGCTTTTTTTAGCAAGCGGAGGAGTTGGCTAACCGCGATACCTAGGTAAACCGAACCACCAGCAAACCAAAAATTGGAGATTTACCGGTGCATTCAGCTGAGCCACGATAGCAAATGTCCTATGACCTAGTACAAAGCTGAAGTCGAGCTTCCACTGCAACATGGAAAGTAAATTTAAGTGACTTGAACAGTTGGGGAGGGGCATACTGATGGTTGAACGAACACAGAGATAGACTACCACTAACCATCACAGTAGGTGTGGAGAAGTGTGTTGCATTACCTGTCACCTGATGGGAGCCAGGCCGATGCTGGTATGTGCATAAATGACTTTACAAGACTCAGTTATGGTTGCAAGGGCCTAACTTAAACATATTATACTGCATTGAGGAGAACTTATAGATTATTTGTTTCCCTGATCTCGGAGGATTGTGATTAACTTGCTGAGACAATACAAAAACCATCGTCATAGTATTAGTTTCTTGTGATTCATTACTCCATTTAAAACGGGTCTAACGCCATAATATTGGGGCCCGAATAGTCGCACCTTATCACAGTGACGAAGAATAGTCCAGAAGAAAAATTTAATTAAAAAGAAAGAACCCAAATAGTGATTGAGCAATACTAACTCGAATTAGCAATGGTACGCTGTAATGTCGAATGGTGCTTCTGACCAGAGATTTCAATGGTCACGAAGCTCCAAACCAGAAAGGCAACAATTACCGGACTTGCTCAGTGGAACAGGTGATCACGTTACTACTAAGCCATTTTAGGGTCTTCTCGTAGGATAAAACGTTTTATTTCAATTGAAAAAATTCTATGCAAAATGCCCACCAGTTAGTCCCTACACAGTAGTACGCGTTTCGGGCACGAGTACTTGGCCTTTTAAAGGGCATGTTAAAAATCAGTGATTTGTTGTAGGCGTGATATAGAATATTTTTGCACACGTACCAAAATTCTTGCTTTTAATAACCCTTCTGTTGTTATCCGTAGTTTTTTGGTCAGCGGTTTATCATGATTGTTTTCGGCTGTTCCGAAATGTTGAGTACATCAAAAAAAGGTCATTAATATGAAGTGACGTTGGTTCGAACGACTAGGCTTCAACCGGCTGGTTTCGCGAAGCTGTCATCATAATATTCGAATGACATACCTAAAGACATCATATTCCCGTTCAGAAGTTTTTGACACTATCAAGTAGGAAAAAGATATCAGGTCCCACAAAGCAGTGTTTCGAATATTACATTAGAAGTATCCATATGACCATCAAACCGCATCACTGTACCACATCAGCTAAATACCATCTTGCAAATATCATACCAGTTACACATCATATGCCTCTTTAAACAGGTAAGCAGCATGTCGCTGTTCCTGCGTATATCCGAGCGTTGCTGAAGTCTTCAAGTAGGATTGTAACAGACGAGCAACAGTGGCACATCTGCCATCATTGGTCGAAAAAAACGATCCGTAAATCCGACTGAGTCAACATAGGAAACAAGGTGGGCTTGTAGCGAGCCAGCTATGATACTTATTCAAAATCTCAGATTTACAGCCCAGGACTGACAGAACAATACCTAATCCAGGCGGAGTTAACGCAGTCCCTAGACTTTAGTCACCGTCACAACGAGACTGGACCTTGACGTGGTGTGACGGCTTGCGCATCTCGATGACCTATTGGGCTAAACTGGACGGTGTGATCACCACACCGATAGAGTCACTCATACCAGGCAGGCCAATGGGTAGAGGTCTGACAAACCAGTCTCCTGGTCCTCCAGGTTGGGGGTTGGAAGAAGGTTGGCATCTTTTTCCGGAAAAAGTACCAGTTCTGGTACATTGCCACCCAACCGCTGCCTTGCGGTACAGGCTTTTGAGCCAAAGGCTTTGGTTGAGAACCCTAATCGTTCTCCTGTCTAGGTCTGGGCGTCCTGGCAGTATCTCAGCCCACACACAACCATGAATATTCACAACAACAATAAATCCATACTGCATCGGCCGTCTCGCAGTATAAACCGGGTCGCCCTATCTGCTGCATACAGCAGGGTGGATAGGCGAAATCATGCTACTGCTGACCCCTCCCCACTGTCCTATCAAATTTAGCTCTCAGGCCCCTCCAAAACTCCATTTCTGATAATTACTCTACAGGTCCCACAACAGATTCAAGCTAAAACCGTGGAGTAACACTGAGCCGGTAAGTTCCGTCTCTTGCCTTTCAGCTTCAGGCCTCCCTCGTCCCTTGCTTAGACCTAGAATGCGAATTAATATAGGTGCCTTCAACGTTCGCACGCTAAACAGATAGGTCAGCAGGCCGCTCTCGCACGAACATTAGACTCGTTGCATATCGACGTCTGCTGTATCTCGGAGACTAGAATCCATGACAGTAGTCAACGTATGGAACTAACAGCACCCGCATTGTCTACCCGATACTGGTTATACACTTCGGGTGACTCCACAGCCGCCGTTACAGGTCAGGCTGGAGTAGGTATAGTCCTCAGCACGACGGCCGCAGCCGCATTAGTAGATTGGATTCCTGTTAACAGTAGACTTTGTGTCGTCCGCTTGGCAGGTTCTGTTGAAACCAGCTCTAGACGCGAAAACTCAGAAAATTTATTCATTGTGTCTGCTTATGCTCCTACTGACTGTAGTGACATCGGCGTCAAGGACGCATTTTACTCGGATCTGGCCACTCTCCTTCGGTCGACACGTGGCTCTGATATAGTCGTTCTGGCCGGAGATATGAATGCCCAGGTCGGTCGCCTTGGTGAAGCCGAATCTCGTTTAGGTGGTAGGTTTGGGATAGCATCACATCGATCAGATAATGGTGGGCGATTGTTGCAGCTGTGCGCTGAGCATAATCTATTTTTAGCCAGTACTGGTTTTAGGCATCGTGCACGTCAATACTATACTTGGCGCCCGCCTTCTCCGAATCAGGCCTGGTCTCAGGTTGATCACACAGCCGTTAGTTATAGGTGGCGGGGTTCCATTCAAGACTGTCGTTCTTATTGAAGCACGTACTTGGATTCAGATCATGCGTTGGTACGTTGCCGTTTTGTTCTTACTTTTGCTGAGCAACGGCCCCACCGACAGCAACGGTTAGCTGTTGAGAAACTGGCTTTACCATCGGTGAGGCATAATTACCAAACCAGCTTAGAAAGCTGCCTCAGTGGTACTCACTCCGAAGACCCTAATAGCTGCTGGACTCAAATCTCACAGGCCATTCAGAAAGCAGGTAGTGTAGCTTGCGGCACAGGGGTACATGGGGTAAACAAACATTGGATTTCAGAGAAATCCCTGGAGTTGTTAGAAGCCAGACGGAAGGTTCCTCCTAGTAGTTCACATAACAAGTCTAGAAGAGATATCCGTAGGGAACTGAAACGTAAGTTTCGAAGGTTTGCATCGTGGAGGTTGGTTAGTTGTGGAAAAAAGTTGAGGAAATGGGAACCGCATTTGTCTCAGAGAACATCGATAAACTGTTTAAGCTTATCCGTGCAACTGGTCCCAGGCGACCGTCGGTCAGTGAAGCTATCAGCAAGACAGATGGCACACTAATCTGTAATAAGTCCACAAGATTAGGCGTTGGGACGGACATTTGAGGGATTCAATTTAGTATGGCCTGTTGCATTCATGGTGTTGCACCAGCTAACTTCTGATTGTTGGCACATGGTCGGCTAGATTTGGAACGAACCATAAGACTGAGGTTGGCAATTGACCAATTTGCTCTTATCGTAATGTTGCTGGCCCAGATGATCTCGTGCCGGCACTTTTCAAAGAAGGTTGAGAGGCGCTAGTAGTGGCATTGACTCAGTTATCTCAACTTGTGTGGACGACGGAGACCATCCCTCCGTGCTGGGGTCACTCGATAATAGTTCCCATATTTAAGAAAGGAGCCCGGGGCTCTTGCGAAAACCATAGAGGGATTAGTTTGACCCCAGTCATTTCAAGGGTTCTGGCATCAATTATACTTCGTCGACTCACTGCAGTTCGGGAAGTAAACATTAGGGAAGAACAGGCAGGGTTTCGCCCTGGGCGGGGTTGTATAGATCACATTTTTATCCTTCGTCAAATTCTGGAGCAGCGTCATGTGTACCGCCGGCCAACAATCGCCATATTCCTCGACCGTAAAGGTGCATTTCATTCGGTGGACCGATCTACACTTTTAGAGTCGCTTGAATGCAAGGATGTACCGACTAAGTATGTGAACATACCGTCAGCGCTTTATTCCAATACTTCAGCTCAGGTTAGGGTTTACGGTGAACTGTCTGACAGTTTCA
>LOND01002069.1:5536-19231 GCA_014220965.1 Paragonimus kellicotti | reverse complement strand
ATTATATTACCGCCTCGTTTTCACCGCCTATTTGAAAACTACAAATATGTGTTTTGGGGACTGTCTAAATCCAGGTAAATAATCAGAACCTCAACTCTATCGTTTGTATCACAAACGAGAACAGCTTTTTTCAGTCGCTCGTGATAAGGTAACACATAACGTCACGTGAAATATCGTGTTTAACAAATACTGTTTGAGACGTCAGTTGAGGTTCACTTTACGTTATTATACTTACCTTTGCCTTAAATTATGACGTTATCTTTAGTGTTACCTTATCACGAGCGACTGAAAAAAGCTGTTCTCGTTTGTGATACAAACGATAGAGTTGAGGTTCTGATTATTTACCTGGATTTAGACAGTCCCCAAAACACATATTTGTAGTTTTCAAATAGGCGGTGAAAACGAGGCGGTAATATAATTATGCGTATTACCACAGTGGAGAGCAAGTAAAGTCTGACCAAATAGGTTAATGTTATCGATGCACAGATACCTGATAGCAATTTAATACCATTACTCATTATAAACTAATCTATTGCTCACTAACAATACTTTATGCTGATAAAGTGGGCAAGTGTAAAACGGAATACACAGGCCTAAAGTTAGACGTAGGGTTTTGGGGAAGATATGCAAACCTTATGTGGTATATTATATTAACAGTTACACGGGAGTCTTCTCAAACCTAATCGACACAGCTACGCTACAATACACGCTAGTAAGTAAGCCATTCGGAGAAGCCTTGAGGCCAAGTACAAGGCATTGATGCAAAAGAACCGTCTTCCCAAAAAATGTATTCCATATAATACCAGGAGTAAAGAAAGCACATAGAACACATGTCGTGCGTTTAGTGAACATCAGAACCGTATTGCTCCTTCGAGAACGGACAACTGAGTCCAGTCTTGATTTCTTTTCCTCAAATGGTCCAGATCATCAGTTAAGAGCCGGCACGCTATTCTGCCAATATGACGTGTACTCTGCGGCGACCAGATAAACTAATCACAAATTTGACGTAGCTCTGTGCTCAACTGAGCTACAATGGTACTGTAGTATAAATGCTAAAAGTTACGACTTGTACTCATGTCGATCGTTTAATAATCTGCAACGTATTCGGTTGCTCGTATGGAACACACCAGAATCCACCTATTACGTTCGAAAGCGATAATTTAACCTACGTTAGCGTGCACACCAGACAGATGCAGACAGAGTTCCACACACGCAACGGTTGGATTCCTAAGTTTCAGAAGCGTCACAACGTGAAGTCCCGAACGGTAGACGGTAAATACGCAAATGCCCCAGGCAAAGGTTGATCAAATTCGTTTAGATGTGTCCCAAAATTATACCATGGTTTTCGACGTGAAAACGCTTAAAACTGCGATAAAACAAACCAGTTTAGTCCAACCGGTTCCGCCACAGGTTTAATCATCAAAAGTACTGTATTGCTGTTGGGCTCAAAAAGCAAGGGGAATGACTGTTACTTGATGATGAACAGCGATGCAAGCAAGAACCTGAAGCCGGTTGCTACTGGAAGATGTAAATATCTCAGGAATATCAGAATTATCAACCTTGCCAAAAATTCGTGTTGGTTATGAAATCAGTCAAAAGTACCGGATGGTGAGTGAAGTACCATAAAGTTGGTTAGAAAATAAAAATAATGTACGAACAACTTATTTCTCTTCTACGTAACACGTCTGTGAGGTATGAACAATTCCAATCACCATGAAGCATCAAACCTGGTCCCAATCGGTCTAATGTTAGAAAATCATCAGGCAATTGATACACTTGGCTTAAAACCGTTTGAAATTTCCAGAACAAAGGATGGTACGGTATGAGCAGAAGATATGATTTTGACCCCTCAAAACATGAGGAATAAAGATTTCTGACCAAGTGACAGTCTAACATTTGTCGTATTCGTAAAATATCACCTGATCCTTGTGGGTACATCCAGCCTGTCATAGATCACCTCAGAAAATGAGCACATCCCCAATTCAATCATGTTCTCGAAGGGGACACGCCCAATCAGTTCTGTTCTAAGGGGACACTGCCTACGCAAAGTACAAGTGGATTGACAAAGTCGACGATTGCACTGAAGAGGATAAATCACTGCAGGCATTTACGTAACTAAAGTGAAATCCAATAGAAAAAAAGTGGTTCATTCTGAGTTTTTTGTAATGAGATCGCTTCACCTATCATTTAAAACAGATTTGACGCTATCTACAATGACTATGGCACAAGTTGTACAATTACCGTGCGATAAAACGCGCTATCAAATTCACAGGGGACTAGATACCTCAAGTGGACACGAAATAATGCACAACATACGGATGAACCAACGAGGCACATCAGATGCGGTTGAATTCAACCAGCGCAAGCAGGGTCTTGAGGAACGAGACGGTTCAAAACCACGTGTTTATTTTTAAATCTTGCATCAAAACAAAACGTGTTAAGACAGATCGTTTCATCGGTCAAACATTTATCATATGTAAAACGGCATAACAGCATCACACACGACGTTTGATCATTTGAAGTCTTCGTAATAAACGAATTAACAAACACTGAAATGGTCGGCTATTAACAATCAAGTTGTTCACATCGACGGAAAGTGGCTAATTAAATTCACTCACTTAAAGCGTGGGTGACCTTGGTTAATGGCTCTGTCCGGAAAGAATAGACTTTTGGAGACCCCATCTCTAGGTGTGGGAAAGGCTGGTGGATAACAAAAGTCCGGACAACCCAACCTGTTTATAAGAATGGAGAAAGGGAAACCATACACTTAAACATATAACAGTGCCTTCAAGTGCATATAAATACAAATTTAACCGTAAAAAAATCACAGAAGATTCACTATCTAGAAACACTTTGAGAAGCATTAAACAAAACGAATGGTTTGTAATTGGTGCTTAATGCTCACCGGCAAACACGCCGGATCTGGATCATTGTGTCAGGACAAACGAAGCAGAAATAACACAATACTTTAGGTAATTTAAAAATAACATGGGCTGAAAAAAATTAATTGGAATGAGGTGAAAATCTCCCGAACTGAACAAAAAAAGCGTAATAGATGGCTTCAACCTGGAGTCTACTTTACCAAAGATTAAGTTAGATCGAAATTTGTATATGTTCCGTACTATTCGTACCTCGGAAATGTGGTCAGAGTGAGGGCGAAACAGTCTTTAGGTAGACAGCTCTCCAACTGTTTCCGACGCTTGCACATATTCGGCTCAACTGTGCTAAAAGCGTGCAGCAATTGACCAAATGGTATCCCCGGAAGGCCTTCGACCATGTAGTCAGCGTACTCCGGCTGCCAGATGAATTGACTTTGAGGGAATAGCAGAAGAAAAACAACTCCAGGTAAGATACAAATAACATAAGTTTCCGGGATTTTATAAGGCCAATGGAATAATATAAATCTGGCCACATAAAAATTTACGTAAGTAAAACATCACAAATATGACAGAAAACCACCACGAGAAAAACTATTAACCAAGTTTAATTATATATTTGTGCACATTCAGAGACAACTGCACAATTTACAAAATGTTACGTAATCCTGTATTTGAAGGATAATCAAATTGTTCGTTCTGTCTGGTTTAACGATGGGAGTATGTGATTGGTCAACGCGAACAACACTGAAGGCCAGTATAGTTTACACACGAAGTATGCGCACCAATCACATAACAACTTGCCTGGGTGGTTATGTAATCGCCGGAAAGGATTAAATAATAGCAAAGCGACAAATTTTAATAGCATTGATTTGATAACCCGGAGAAAAGCAGGGCGAGGAACAGTCTGATACTAAATAAGCGTTAATGTCACAACAGAAAAGAGCCTGTTAGTTGAAAATCAAGTGAGCTTCAAGCGGAACTGAACCGAAAATTATGTACTTCCTAAAGCCGACTAATATTCGCAAATCAAACAGCCCAAGTAACGTTACATGTATGAGAAGGTACATCAAAACATTTGACAGACTGCTTCATGAAAACCTAATCCATAGCAGTATGGAAAATAAAACACAAAATTGAAATTCAGACTTATCTGAAAATGGCATTATACGAGTCAGAAATAGTTAGTTTACCGCTGCCTGACTGCGGATGAGGGTCACATGAATGGGAATCGAATAAGTTTCTTTAAAAAACCATAAAGACAATTTGAACAGAAAGTAATTCTTACTTTCCCTTGACATCTACTGCACGAAGCTTTTGTAACAATTCAGAAGCTCCCAAAAAGAGCTGAACGTCGCGTGTAACGGGATTCAGTCGAACCAAAGTGTATTCAATCTCATCCCCCCATTTAAGTGTGTGCTTCGTTCTCGAGTTTAACGTTCGGTGTAGGTAAACGAACTGCTTGATACCCTCCGTCTGAATATACCTGGCATGCTTTTTGGTCTCACTCCATGTTAGTGCTGTACCACAGGTCAACAAACCCATAGCGCTATAAAAAGAACAAAACAAATGAGAAATCTCAACCTTTCACAATTAACGGTTGACTAAAAAAAGGACGTGGAAAGCGGAAACATAGAAACTGTGATTTGAACGATGGAATTACAATAGAAGCTTACAAACCAAACGACCACCAATCCGAAAGTCACAACTCAGTAATCTAGACTCACAATAACCCTGAGGATGTTTCAGGGGTTAGTGATAGGTGGGATTGTCCGAAACACAAGTGAATGGATCAAGAGTTATTGGTTCGAGCTGAAGGTATTAATGCACCAGGCCTTTAGTTAACACACACGATTGTTACTACATTGGTTGACATAACAAACAGTTTCGTTCATTCACACACCCTTTCACAACTGTCGGCTGTCCTTTATAATTTTATTTACTTTAAAAATTACGACGACAAACTTATGAATACTTGAGGAAAAAATACATCGTAAGGCCTTCGCCTCCTCACTCGTTAACACTAAGTTTGTATCAGTACTGGGATCACTGTAATTTATTCATCCAATGGGATGCTACGTCATTATCACCATCATCGCAGACAGCAATAAATCAGTGGTTTTCGCTGGTGCTTAACTGCTACACGGACGTGCAACGACAGATCAGAAAGTTGTGACGGGCTTCAAAACGATGCAGCCACCGACATTGAAGCAAGCAGGTCTGACAAACTGAATATGCTGATAAACCACGTTATTTTCTCGATGTACACATTGATTGCAGAAAGTACAACCAATGGTGTAGCCTGTAAGCTTCCAACATCGCGCCTGCGGAACAAGTAGCCAACAACGTGCTCAATGTGAACGCAAATAGGGAACGAGACTAAGTTTTGGCCACTTACAGAGTACTGCAAGTCCCACATGGGAATCCCAACTTGAAGCAAGCATTGGCAGACCATTGCCCATTTTTTCTGCTTTTGGTAGCTATCAGTGGTAGGCACATCTTGCGCAAAATACCCTTTCCAAGGCTTCCAGAAAGAATAGTTAATTCCCAAACGTATATCGAACAAACACACCATTTGAATGAAATAACTAGGACAATCCTATAAATCCAATTGCTGCTTCGTCCATCAGCTAATAATCGTGTCCACATTAAACAGGATTTACCGTGTGAGACATGCGCAATTCACAGGATAACACCTGAGGAATGGATCCAAGCCAAAGTCAACGGCGAACCAAACAACGGAAACAATGAGATCTACTTAAAGTTAAAGCTACAAGACGATTCCGTGAAACGTCATAAGTTGAAAAAGTGGACAACATCTGTGTAGAATCGCCGCCAAAGCAGAATCAATATTGATATTTTACCGAATCCAACATTTCTTGAAGACACGTCAAAATTCTGAACAGTGACACTACTCAACTAACTTTGTTAAGCTTCTGTGGGTAAATCACCTCCATCCAGAAACCTGATAATCGGTTATGGGCACCTTCTAGATCAAATACGAGCGTACTTTTATTTACCCCAAAATTAACACGTAAGGTAAAAGCAAAGATTTTCTGAAGAAACAACCAGTAAAACAGACAATTGAGGCGTGTTCGCCTACCGCAAAGAATCAGCCCACTTTGTATCTGGAAGCCAATCTATTGTTTCAGATATATTAATAGACAAAAAGAACAATCACCGAGATTTTAAGAATGCCGGGTCTGCGAACGGCATACTTCCATATCCTAAAACGGATTGAACAAGAAGCAGATAACCAATAAAACACGCGACAATGTT
Organism: Paragonimus kellicotti; assembly: GCA_014220965.1. Classification (NCBI taxonomy): domain Eukaryota; kingdom Metazoa; phylum Platyhelminthes; class Trematoda; order Plagiorchiida; family Troglotrematidae; genus Paragonimus; species Paragonimus kellicotti. The sequence goes on along the minus strand of LOND01002069.1, from coordinate 13,076 downwards.
GGGATTCTAAAGAAGCATGTCTATTATTCACACGAACGAGCCAAGTTTCACAGCAGCATAGAAAAAAAACCTGTGCTGAGGCACAGTTTATCCGGCTTCCACATAAAAAGCCTAACTGGTCACTCATAAAAGGCCGGTTGTCGTGTGTAGTGATGATGATGATGAGATTCTACAGTGAAAATGAAAGGTATCAAACTTGCAATAATGCAATCAACAGACGTAGAACCAAGTGCAAGACAGTAATTGTGAATCTGTTCTGATTCATCTTAACCCTATAATAAGTGCATGAATATCTGCTGACGCATGCACGCATACATAAACAGGCCGAGTCCAATCAGACGATCCTGCGAGTACGCTCAATTTTCAATCTCTCTGTAGTCGAGATTATGTTAAGACAGGGTAACGGCAGTCAGTCATTTGCACTAGACCACGCTCTCGAATGGGAATGCAATAATCCGAAACTGGTAATGACCGAAACAGAACTGAGACATAATTACAAACTTGACGGAACACATTACTGGTCACTGTTAAGTGGTTGTGCACTGAAATAAAATCCGAGGTATTGCTTAAAAATGATGGCGCCAAACCATACAAATGTCCAGAGATTGCTGTCATTTTACAGATACATGAAGCCGTCGATATATGACAAGCAAAACAGCTGTACGGCAGTCAAGTATGGATGTGAACCACGAATGCGTTGCGAACGAGGCGCTTCCGGATTTAATAACTCGATAGAAGGTTGGCATAAGGCCATGAGTTCTGTGTTGACCTCTCATGGTATTTGAAATCTTACTGAAGTAATGAGAAACGAGCACTTTCTTACTACAGAAAAGTTAATGCATATAAGGTTTTCCATGGGAGAACGGCCGCACGAAGGAAAAAATTTAAGATGTGGATAGACGCATCGGCACATCGTCTACGACTTTTTTATTCAGTGACATTAGATGAGTTGGAGACTTCGACTATGCACAATCACTCTTTTAAACCGCGTGCGTTGAGTGTTTCACGAAGGCACATGCGGGGGATGAACTGGTCAAGAAGAATTAAGCGGTTGCCATGCACATTACACATTGGACTTATCACTTAAGAGGCGAAGTATGGAGGTAGAGAACCCGACACAAGATAACCCATACGAAATAATCGAAGTGTTATAACACCGATATTAACCGTATTTGTTCACACAGCCAGAGAGTACACTAAAGCCTCTACTGGGTAAAGTCTAAAAGTACACAATAACAAAAGCTTGTGAATTGCAAATGCAACCAACAAAAAACTTTAGAGATCACAGTAAAGAGAACTTTGGAGGTTAAAAATTCCGGTGAATGTGACACTTACTAGGTACATTGATGGCAACCTTTGCTCCACGGCGCTCGCGAATATTGCGTGTGAGCGTCCTAGAACCCCGGTCAAAAGAAAACAGTGAATTACTAAACACGAAAACAGATATTGGAAAGAATCCTTAATGGAGATACAATGTATACTTCATTCGAGCATGTTTACGCCAAGTCCGTCTTGAAGGTAGTGCTCGGCATTCATCACCAGGAACAATGAGTATAGCGATCACTCAGACGATATAAGTATGCTAACTGCCACGAAACGTGCCATTCCAAAATCACCAAGCTACCTGACCTAGGAAATGAAACGATTAAACGGTGGTGTAGTAACTACTGAGATGCTTCAATTGTGGGTGCTTTAAAGATAAAACGACTCTGACACTGGCGAAATCTTGCACTAGTGAACAACAACTAAACTTTGGTCTCAAGTGTGCGTTCCCTTTCACGAGTACGATTACCTAATATACTAGTATACTGGCATTATAATAGTATAATTGGCCTCGAAGCGACTAATTTCTCGTGTCAGAAGCTTCTCTTTCAATTAACTTTGAGAGTTGCACGGCCTCATTTAAAATAAGATACTTGGTTCCACATATTTCAGGCAAAGTTAGCCATCCATTTATCACATAAATCAGCTCTAAAACTCCAGTGCGTATCAGCAGTAGGGAGATTTTAACACCACAATCCTCAGTTGCCGTGCGATCATTAGAAATTCCGGAATAAACGAGTCCACCACAGCTAATGTAAAGGGGTTGATAGGCCAATTACCAGTTATACACAACATTCAATGCTTGGATCGTTGGTCAAGCTAAGACTTATGCAAATGGAAAACTCCATTTTGATCAAAAGTGGGTTGCTGCTACTTATCTAAGTGGACAGTTCATTGGATTATTTGGAACAAGATAGCACTACAGATTCTCGATGTTATTCAGCCCCCACTCACTTAGGAATGACCAACTGGTTGCAAGCAACTGTGTTCGTTATCAGCTTGCAACACACATGACACGTCTAAAACTATAGGGACACCATTTTCCCCCGAAAAAAATTCGGTGGATCTGGTGAGTGAAGGCTAGCAGTTGCAACAGGGTGAAACAACGTCAGTTCTTTACTGCCACAAAAATAGTTTTCTTTAATTCAGATGAAGCAGTGCGAACCTGAAGGTGATAATTAAGAAGAGTGAAGATATTCCACATACGGAATTCTTATCAAATGAATAAACTGGTTTGCCAACTTTACTACTAATCCAGAGTTCATGAACGGACTCCGTCTAGTCGATAGCTGCTGTCTGATGGTATTCAGCTTGTTTATAGCGCAATAGGACTCACAGCAACAGGCTGTGATTTCTAAAAACTGGACGAACAGATGAACGATTATGGTGGGTGTCCAAATGATGGCCCGAACCGAAAGCAACTTGACAGAATAGAAAAACGGTACTGATGAACCGTTGGGGTCTGTGATTCGCATACTATTTGTGTGTGATGAGAACATTAAAACTCAGAGTTTGTCAACAAGTTGATATAGCATTCGTTCGCGATTGACAGATAAATGGTACCAGTTTGCCTATTGGAAGCATTCTGTGAATCATATGTAGGGATGCATGAATTTTGTGCAACTGGAAAGTCANATAAGGGAACTGTGAAGATGCGAACAATTAAAGTATAATAGCCCCGTGCTGCTGCTGATTCTGGTTACTTGTTATCGAACGCCTGAAGAGCACTGTACAAACGGAATTCCATACCTTCTGGAAAGCGTGACACGTTGAGCACTACAGACATACAGTCTAGTGTCTTCGAAGAGTAAACTGCAAACGCAAGATAAGATACGACAAGAATGTCCCAATTTCTGCAGTCTTTATTACAGACAATTTACTAGAGACCGTGGATCGTTTCATCCAGCTGGATGGTACCATTTCGTTGGCATTTAGTATTGTTGACATTAACGAGTTTATGTTGCTTCCGCAAACTTCAATCAGCTGTGGCATTGAAAAGATGTTCGGCTAATGTCAATGGGAATAATGTAAAACGCATGCACGCAATTTGTTCTGTGTAACGGTATTAAAATTTAGCTTTTCTGAAGCAAAGATGTGTGGACGAACTTGCTGTCTGACCATTGTTCATGTGACCTAAGTCGCATCAGACGGGATGAACACACGGGCAACACGGTCGTCCAAAAAAGCATAATTCCGAAGACTGCAGATACGTGATCAGTTGGACAAATTACAAGAACGTAGTCGGTGACGATAGAGTCATGAATCCTAGTCGAGAGCTCACCACACTGAGCGTTATTCACCGAGACCGCCGACGGTTGTACAGAAACGAAAAGTGACCATGTAGTCACAGGGTCACTAAATACGAAGATCCTGGTAGTTCCTTCGAGTACGGTCGATAGGTATCAATTGGCAGATCGGTGGCAGCTGATAACGAATTTTATTCAATATGGTAAATTGCCGAAGACAACAGCGTGCTCAAATCCACATTACTGTTCTACTGAACGTTATTCTATTACGTTTTCTGCCTGTTCCTTTCTGCTTTAGATAACATCATTCTCACAACCTTCGTGTGGTCACCAACGATCGCGTGGCTTTTATAAGGCTCTCAGATGAAGACGCGCATTTCCGTATGCTCATACTACGCGCAAACTTCTACCAACACGTGCTAAAGGAAGCCCGATATGAACCAGATGGCGATTTCCTCAGTAGTATAAATAACCGCACAAGGCGGCGTGAGCACTCTTCTTAAGACTTCCACTCAGTGTATCTATCTTTAGGATTTTTTCACTTGCACCATTTGTTGTGCAAGATGCTCAGCAGTATAAAACTTTCCTTTACTACCACATCGTGTTGCTGAGTGAATGTAAGCCCATTCTCGTGCATTTACATTCTCGGTTGCCGTCGACGGTTTCACACTAGGCTGGTATATTTTCAAAAATCACCGGAGAATGCTGTGTGTTCCCAAAACTTGTGTTCTTCCAGCTCGATACCCGCTGAGCCCACAATTTAACTATTTGTGGAGAGGGCCAGTAAAGCAGTTAATAGCGGAGAGTTACGCACTGTGTCAAGTAAATCCACTAGTGCTGTCATGAGCCGTAAAATTTCCATCTGGTCACGTTCCTGGCCATCTACTTACATACTGTCTTTAAAAGAGCACTTCCCGGAGATATCAATGACGCACATATGATACTTATCTTTAGTTTGACGAAATTGTAGCATAATGTCACATCGCTCTGTTCATATATTCCATGAAGTTAGTCAAAGGAGGCTTGACTCTGGAACATAATCCCCGCATTTATACTGTAAACTTATGATGGAGAATGATACCAACTGGTGTTTTAACGTTGTGATCCAGATAGCCGTGAAAAACACCACGGTGACATCGCACACCGGCAGTTTCTCGATTAAGCACAGTGAAGACGAATTTCCCCGGTATGACTTCATCAGCTTAAAAAAATAGGCAAGATCCTTTGGCAATGCAGTAACGCATTGCGCGAGTGATTTTGGACTCGGCTTGTACGCATAAAAAAACTACCAAAAGAACTTTGATGATTGGTATCTAGGTGTACGGTTGTTCATTGAGTAACTGAAATCATGCGTGACTCAGGGGTAATTCGGCGACACCAACACTTAACTTTTTCTTGAATGTGTGCATAAACAGTGCGACAGTGATTCGATGATCGTAAACGATGAAGAGCACAGTCTGTCCATAACAAAAACGTGATTTTGACCAAAAGGCACTGTGGCTNCTTCCTTTGTGCTGTGAAACCACAGTGGACGAGTATTCTGCCCACACCGGACACTTAGTAATTAAATGGTAACAGTGACAAAAGTCAATGTTGAAACAAACATAAGGAAAGAGTCATGAGGTCAGAGAACAGAGGACTGAGCCTAAAAACGCGAGTGCCATTAACGACTTTCCGATATGTCCGGCAACGTTGTCAAGCAAAAATTTTCGTTGCTAATACGACCTTGGTTGGAAAACTAAAAACGACCAAATGAACAAGAACTTTTACGTCAAGGCTGTTATTCAGATCGTAAACTGGTCAAAAGACTGGCCCACAGCCTAGTCCAGACCGTGGGAACAAAGCTCGGCGTGGCAGGGAACGAGATGAGAGACGCAATACATATCCCAATCAACAAAATCCATGTAATGAATAAGTACGTGGCAGTCAAGCATCAGTGTGAACCACCGATGTATTGCTGTCTATGATGATGATGATGACGTTGAATAGTTGGCAGATTCTGCCCATCTGAAAGACATGCTGAAAAACATCACAGTTAATGCAACCTTCCCATTATAGGCCACTAATGTTTACAGAACTATTACACAGAACGAACCCCTCAGGCGACCACCAATAATCAGCGCGTTTTCACATGGTTAATCTTGATGAGATACTGGGTGTAGAAGAAAATGAATAGATTTTCGCATCAAGCCAGGTGTACCATTGGCTATAACTTATGGATAAAAGGTTAAGCGAGAGGCGTCAACAAGATCACATAAAGAACAGGTCTAGCACTGAAATTAAGGAAGCTGAATTCGCAGTAAACCAAGGTCTACTGTAGTCTACGTTTACTTAATCAAACTACCGCTGGGAACCTTCACCAAAACTGTCAGGGAAGTCGCCAGTTCCCCGAAAATATTGTGTGACCAGAAGACTAACAAAGTTCACTTGTGAGTGACCTTCACCTTTGCCATGGTCGTGCACTGCTCCGGTCTTCACGAACGACCTAAGCCCTCGTGACAACTGTTGTCATCCCGACTACACGCCTAGACTGTACTGTCTAGACTTTTGTCTGGTCCATTCCCTTTGACCTTGCTTGTTGCTAGTCGCAAACCCTATAAATACGAACGGGTTTGTGACCATGTTGTCTTCGGGCTGAGCGACATAAAGAAGCTCTGTTTGAAGGCCAGTCTTTTTCCTGTGTTCATGCGGTAGCCTCGGGTGGATGGGAAGAGACTAACTGATCGCGTATACTCCGTACTTCGTTGTTCATTACCGTTATTCGTCGTGCTGTTATCCGCTGTTTCATTGACCGTTATTCCGTTCCGTTTACGCGCTCGTAGGCCGTAGATCCAGTTACAACAAAAACAATACTCCCCATAAAGCAGTTTTCCCAAGTAAATCCATAACAGGTACAGTATTTCGGTCAGTCAACTCAGAAGTTCATTCTTTTGAGAAGGTATGTTTAAAATTCCAAACATGGCTCACAGATGAAAACATTGGAACTAATGGAATGCGATCTGCAATATATATCCAAATCCATTCGATGGTGTTGACAACCCACTGATATGTAGGTCACAGTCACTGAAGGAAAACTCAGCGACTGATTAAACCTACCAATCGGAACACTCGATTTTGGTTAAACGTAAACCGTTTGTACGGATAAACTCTGATAAACTAGAACTCACAACTCCGCCCAGAAAATCTCATCACGACAAGCAACAATAAGTGCATCAAGTTGGAAGACTTCATAAAGTACTTACGGCGGACACCTCTGTAAATCTGAACCGAAAAGGACACTGAAATTTTCAAGCAATGTGATTTAAGATGAATGACGATTCCGAGGTAGTCTGGAGTCTTCCCCAAAGGCTTTATACACCAACATTTAGAATATTTTCATGACCCAGTATTGATCAGGTGACACGCAAAAGTGTAACAGTTTCACTGTAATGTTACTGTTGATGATGCTGCACTTCTATATGTGATCAGTTATATAGTATTTGTTGAGAGGATAGGCTGCTATGAATCAGTATTCTATTATTCGTATAAGTGCACGTAAAACTCTCCATTTCTAATGTAACCGATCTACCGTTATTATACGATGCAAGAATGTGTCGGTCAAGTCATCATCATCATCATAACAGCCATGAGCCTGACCAAAAGGTACTGTGGCTCGGGCTGCCGCTCACCTCAACAGTGACGTGGAATATCCTAGAAGAAAACGTTACTAAGAAGGTTGAAAATTAATAATAAGATTAAGTAGAACTAGAAGTGGCATTAATGCGAGCACGCCATTGACTGAGACACGCCGCCAGCTCGGATAGCGTCTCCAACCAGCGGTTTGAGTGATCAGAGTACTCCATCCAGGCAGGCGACACCTACCCACTTTATTCAGTGGAGCAGTCAGCGTTTTCATATTTTGTGGCCACGTTGTCGCCTGACCATCACGTGGTTTCACCCAACTGTTAGTGGTCTCAGTATATAATGCCCGG
>LOND01002068.1:52142-69658 GCA_014220965.1 Paragonimus kellicotti | reverse complement strand
ATCGCTCTCGCTTTCTGAATTACTGGAAGGTGGTGTGCGTTTTTGCACCCTGGAAAATTTGGGTGAGGCTTTAGGTTAGGAGAGAACTTTTGTCGAAACGACCGTGATCCGGCAAGGGAAAATGAGGCTGGACTGAGCCAAGTATGAGGATGTCTAGATGCGGGAGGTGACACAAGCAGACTCATTGAGGTGTAAAGCTTAGGAATAAAATGATAATTACTGGGACTCTTTGGAGACGGGATGGTTGGGTGTTTAGTGCAAGAGTGTTGATCTGTAGCGTCTTATGGATCAACTGGTTCAGACCCGCGCATCTCCACATGCGACTGGTCATCCAGGAGGATGAGGTCGACCTCCTCTCTTGTGGGTGTAGACGCGGGGGTTGATCCACTCGTAGTACTGGTCCCCTCTTGAGAATTTTGGGGTCAGCCTTGATGTGCGACCTTGTTTTATCAAGCTGGGAGCGCTTCTGTCGCTCTTGCAATGAGCGATCCAGTGACACTCCTCTTAGGTTAGCATGACTTTTCTTTAGCTGAACTGTTTTGTCCAGTACTTCCCCGTGCTAATCTTCGCGGGTAACGTCACGAGAAGTCCGAGTGACTTCTTGGTAGCTTTGGAGCGGAGTCTGCTGGCAGAAACCAAGTTTGTTAATTCTGGAGGGAATGAGGTGTTTAACACCGCTCTGGCTTGTTCACTTGGAGAGGATGTGATAGGAAATCGTCCCCACAAAACGAGCCTCTTCTCCCGGAGTGCCTTCCCTCAAGTTTGTCGCGGCTTCCTCAATTTGAGCTGTGGACAAAGCCACTGCTTGCGAGCAACCGCCACACCTGGAAGGGCGAGCGCAATGTACTCGTTCAGCGAGCTTAATTCTGACTTCATATCAGATAAAGGCCGTCTGGGTTTCAACCAGAGCTTTTTCAACCGTGGCCATGTGCAGTGCATTGACATTTTTAGACGTCTTCGCAACTACACTTAAAGTGTCTTGCTTTTGCTCACTGGGGGTGGCGAGCAGCGGGACGGATACAGACCCGGAAGAAATGCAGCTTTCACGAAACAGGCAGCTCATGCAGATGAATGGCTTTTTGAAAAAGCCAGCAGAGTGTACTGGTCCTCTTTGAGGCCAGTGCACTTAGTGTGGTACCAGTGTAGACATGTCTGGCACTGCATGCCGTTCTGAACAGTCATGCGGCAGCCGAATCGGCCACAAACACTCGATACTTCCGATACACCGATGCTGCTGGATCTCGTGCGTGTCATTGTGTTACAGTTTGTGAACAAAAGCGGTAAGTGTTAGCGTAATAAAGTGGTAGGCAACAGGGACAGAACGTAAAACGAGGAAATGGCGGAACCGAGCAAATATCTACTCAGATAATAATCGGCTAAATTGATACGTTAAACGGTGACGATAATAATTGTATAAATTTTGATGCTCAGAGCACCAAAAGTAAAATATAAAACGGATATAGATACTGTGACCCAATTAATTTAATACGTAACGAAATTAGTATGTTATTCGATAACGAATAACAGTAATCGTATGTAATCTTTTGATGCACAGAGCACCAATAGGGCAAAAATATGAATAGACAATGACAGCGTGGAAAAGTGAACCAAATTTCGAGTTACCCACTCAGAGTGATGACCACGATTTCTTCGACTATCGTGGTGGAAAAAAATTAACTACGCCTTTTGCTTTCTCATCTCGGTACCTGGTGCAAAAAATGAAATCACCGGAATGTGTTACTGACGGGTGTAAGCTTGCTTTGATTGGCCGATGAATGAAGACAACCTTATGGTTTATTATTTTCGAAATTCGGTATTATGGCGGGGAATGGAAATCAGCACGAAGTACACCATTTCATTCCGGTTGATATACCTGCCGCTTTCCAATTACTTACCATGAAAGTGATCAATCGGCATGTATCTCCCCATTCCCTAACCTACACGTATTACATAACCATTCATACCCGAACCCTGTCTTCCATCTTCTCGCTTGACCGTTGCATTATAACCGATGTTTGTTTGGTCGTTTGCGTACGACAATGGATGCAGAAATAATGTGTATATATGTTCATGATGATGAAGAAGTTATTCATCGCATCGGCAAGTGATGGTAATTTTACTCATGGTTATAATGCCAGTTCCAAGGCTGTCCTTGAGTCGATTGAATTTCACACTCCTGCAATTCCGAGAGTACCCAAAGGCACACGGAGGATGTCGAGTTTGTCGATATCTACGTCTGTGGACATATTAAGGCCGAATTACGATTCGGTAACATTCTGATGAGGCAGAGGTGCGACGTAGGAACGCCTTGGGATTGACGCTGACGAATTATATACACATAATAACATCTATAGGAGACTTTGAGAGTGAGTGAGTGCTCCTTCCTGTTTAGAGATCGAGAATGATCCACGTGAGCGAGCGTTCATATAATAACTCCAGACGTCACTCTACGATTGTGCGTGCGCGACGCCTTCTATCCGTAATTCAATCTCGAGAAGTGTCCGTCTCGACTATCTCCTGCTCCAGACTCTATATATATATATCTCTCTCTGGCACTATATGTGCAGGTACTTCCTGACTTGCGCAAGGAAAGTTGTGAAATTCACGATCTCCAAGGACAGCCTTGGGAACTGGCATTATAATCCATGTCCAGACTATAAAAATTACCATCACTTGCCGATGCGATGAATAACTTCTGCATTATCATGAACATATATACACATTATTTCTGCATCCATTGTCGTACGCAAACGACCAAACAAACATCGGTTATAATGCAACGGTCAAGCGAGAAGATGGAAGACAGGGTTCGGGTATGAATGGTTATGTAATACGTGTAGGTTAGGGAATGGGGAGATACATGCCGATTGATCACTTTCATGGTAAGTAATTGGAAAGCGGCAGGTATATCAACCGGAATGAAATGGTGTACTTCGTACTGATTTCCATTCCCCGCCATAATACCGAATTTCGAAAATAATAAACCATAAGGTTGTCTTCATTCATCGGCCAATCAAAGCAAGCTTACACCCGTCAGTAACACATTCCGGTGATTTCATTTTTTGCACCAGGTACCGAGATGAGAAAGCAAAAGGCGTAGTTAATTTTTTTCCACCACGATAGTCGAAGAAATCGTGGTCATCACTCTGAGTGGGTAACTCGAAATTTGGTTCACTTTTCCACGCTGTCATTGTCTATTCATATTTTTGCCCTATTGGTGCTCTGTGCATCAAAAGATTACATACGATTACTGTTATTCGTTATCGAATAACATACTAATTTCGTTACGTATTAAATTAATTGGGTCACAGTATCTATATCCGTTTTATATTTACTTTTGGTGCTCTGAGCATCAAAATTTATACAATTATTATCGTCACCGTTTAACGTATCAATTTAGCCGATTATTATCTGAGTAGATATTTGCTCGGTTCCGCCATTTCCTCGTTTTACGTTCTGTCCCTGTTGCCTACCACTTTATTACGCTAACACTTACCGCTTTTGTTCACAAACTGTAACACAATGACACGCACGAGATCCAGCAGCATCGGTGTATCGGAAGTATCGAGTGTTTGTGGCCGATTCGGCTGCCGCATGACTGTTCAGAACGGCATGCAGTGCCAGACATGTCTACACTGGTACCACACTAAGTGCACCGGCCTCAAGGAGGACCAGTACACTCTGCTGGCTTCTTCAAAAAGCCATTCATCTGCATGAGCTGCCTGTTTCGTGAAAGCTGCATTTCTTCCGGGTCTGTATCCGTCCCGCTGCTCGCCACCCCCAGTGAGCAAAAGCAAGACACTCTTAAATGTAGTTGCAAGACGTCTAAAAATGTCAATGCACTGCACATGGCCACGGTTGAAAAAGCTCTGGTTGAAACCCAGACGGCTTTATCTGATATGAAGTCAGAATTAAGCTCGCTGAACGAGTATATTGCGCTCGCCCTTCCAGGTGTGGCGGCTGCTCGCAAAGCAGTGGCTTTGTCCACAGCTCAAATTGAGGAAGCCGCGACAAACTTGAGGGACAAGACACTCCGGGAGAAGAGGCTCGTTTTGTGGGGACGATTTCCTATCACATCCTCTCCAAGTGAACAAGCCAGAGCGGTGTTAAACACCTCATTCCCTCCAGAATTAACAAACTTGGTTTCTGCCAGCAGACTCCGCTCCAAAGCTACCAAGAAGTCACTCGGACTTCTCGTGACGTTACCCGCGAAGATTAGCACGGGGGAAGTACTGGACAAAACAGTTCAGCTAAAGAAAAGTCATGCTAACCTAAGGGGAGTGTCACTGGATCGCTCATTGCAAGAGCGACAGAAGCGCTCCCAGCTTGATAGAACAAGGTCACGCATCAAGGCTGACCCCAAAATTCTCAAGAGGGGACCAGTACTACGAGTGGATCAACCCCCGCGTCTACACCCACAAGAGAGGAGGTCGACCTCATCCTCTTGGATGACCAGTCGTCTTTGGAGATGCACGGGTCTGAACCAGTAGCTCCCAAAGACGCTACAGATCAACAATCTTGCTCTAAACCCCCAACCATCCCGTCTCCAAAAAGTCCCATTAAGAATTATTTTATTCCTAAGATTTACAACTCAATGAGTCTGCTTGGGTCACCTCCCGCATCTAGACAGGCTCATACTTGGCTCATTCCAGCCGCATTTTCTTCTTACGGATCACGGTCGTTTCGACCTAACTTCTCTCCTAACCTAAAATCTCATCCAAATTTTCGGGGGTGCAAAGCCGCAAACCACCCTCCAGTATTTCAGAAAGCGAAGGCGATCCAAAAGCCATCGACTTCGAGCCAACGGAAACGGACGAAGCGTCCCAAAGAGACGCTCACATATGCTCAGGCTGTGATGAAACGTTCCGTACCCTCCAAGAAGGCTCAGAAAACTCTGACGCTGTCTACGCACTCCCCCTCGCTACTATGACTGGTGTGTCAAGCCGTTCCTCGCATACTTTTGTCTCTTTTTGTACCCAGCCAAATGAGGAGGTAGCCCTCAAGTGCGTGTACACTAACTGTCTGAGCCTTTTAAACAAACTACCAGAAATCAGACAGTTGGTCCACGACACTTCCCCTCATATTCTTGCTTTGACAGAGACCTGGCTTTCCGCTGACATCAGTGATAACGAACTGCATGTTCCTGGGTACTCGTTGTATCGAACAGACTCCTCCCGTGGACGCATGGGAGGCTGTGCTGTCTTTCTGAGCCAGAAGCTCCCGGTGCCAACTGTCATAGAGGAATTTACCTCTCCAGAGAAATGCGACGGACTGTGGTTCAAACTCCAACTTCGTAGTCGTGACGCGCTCCTTGTCGGTGTTATTTACCGATCGCCGTCGTGCAGCGCATCCGACGACGAGGCCATACTTGCAGCCCTAGACTGTCTCTCGTCTACACAGCGTTTCTCCCATCTCATTATGGGTGACTTCAACGCACCCAAACTCAACTATATAGCTGCTTCTCAAGAGGACTCTGCCTGCGGATTTTCGAAATCGAGACATGATAGATGTGCGCGATCATGACAGATAATTACAGGCGGTACCAACATGGCACCGCCCAGGAAAGACACCCTCACTGTTTAATTTGGTTATCACAAATGCAACTCATCTAGTCGGATACAGTGGACATCAAACCACCTGCTGGGGCACAGTGACCACATGCTACTAGCTTTCGATTTTATCTGGCACTGGTTCCAAAATTCGGGTGGACAAATGCGTCATTCACAAATTTTCAAGAAGCTGAATTGACGAATATCATTCAGAAATTTCCAGAAGGCTGACTTTGACGCACTAAAGACATTCTTAAGTACACTCAATCTTGTGTCTGACTCAGTGAACTCAAACTACCTTTCTTTTAAAGCCGCCATTCACGAAGCTGATGAGGCATTTATTCCTCGCAAACTATGGAAGTTCTCTCGCTCACCGCTTCCGCGGAACATACGTCGTCTTCTTGACCTACGTTCCCGTCTATTCTCTAAGCAGAAGCTAACGGGCAAGCCGGAGGATCTAAACGCCTTCCGCTCTGTACGAAACAGGTGCAAGCGGGAAATCCGTCAACACACCCAACGGATACAGTCAAAGATCCTGCTAGTAGCCCGCGAGAATAAGAATTTTCTCTTCAAGTACATGCGCCGCCAGAGAAAAACTAAGCCCTCGGCGCTTTCGCTGCGGCTTCCCGACGGGGAAACCTCCTCCAACCCCCAGATGGTTGCTGAGACGTTCAGAGAATATTATTCAGCAGTTTACAATGTGGTCCCGCCAAACTAGCCGCGGAGAAACCTCCGCTTGTAACAGCTGAATTCTCTGTGCTCGACGTTCAGGATCTCTTGCTTAAGATCAATCCTTATAGTGCAATGGGACCAGACGGGATCCATCCTCGGATCCTCAAAGAAGCGGCCCTTGGTTTGGCGATGCCCCTCCATGGTCTGTTTAAACAGACACTTCGGACCAGCACTCTTCCGGAGGCATGGAAAGAGGCCATTGTCACACCTATTTTAAGGCAGGCGATCGTCACTCCCCTGCTAGTTACCGGCCGATCAGCCTTACCAGCATCCCGTGCAAGGTAATGGAGCGTCTGTTAAAACGCGCCATCCTTAAGCATTTCTTCTCCAATAACCTCTTCTCCTCTACCCAGCATGGCTTTCTTCCCGACCGGTCATGCATAACCAATATGCTAATCTTCATGGATAGCCTGACAGACGCCAAAGACAATGGCCATATCTCGGATGCTATCTTCTTCGACTTTGCCAAAGCCTTTGACCGTGTCCCACACGGTCCTCTTGTACATAAACTAGAGGCTTATGGCATCCAAGGTGAGGTTCTCCGCTGGATTGCATCCTTTCTTGGCAACAGGACTTTCAGAGTAAAAACCGGATCGGACCTTTTTCTTCTTCTCCGATCTCCGCTGGAGTTCCTCAAGGATCTCTACGAGTCTCGTCTTGAAATTCTTGATCTTTACCCACTTGAGTTTCGAAGACTCCGCGGTGACTTAATCCTTACGCACTTTTTCTTTAGCACAGGACTAGTGCAGCGATTCTTTACCCCAGTAGTCGATAACAGTCGGAGGGGTCACAACAAGAAGCTCCATAAGCTTCGACCCCGAACCTTCCTTAGGCAACAGTTCTACTCTTACAGGGTTATCAACCACTGGAACGACCTTCCATTAGAGGTTGTTAGCTGCTCTTCTAGGGACCGTTTCAAAGTGTTATTAGATTCTCACTTACTTAAGAAGTTGTTAGATTAGTATTTTGTTCTTTTCTATCAGATTAGTACTTCACTGTGTTCTCGGTATTCTCTGTAACCCCCAAGAGCGGTGCTACACCCTGTTTTCAATGACTGCCTTTCAGGTCAACAGAAAACCGCTGACATCGAAACGGACAAACTGACTGGATCCGGGTGAATTGGGTCTCCAACCTCGAACCCGTGAACAAATCGCTGAAATCGCTGAAAGTCATGGACTGTTGAAACTGTTTTTTGATAACTGAAAAAGAATGGTTTTCATCCAGATAAATTCATCCTTCGATCACGGGATCGCTAGTTATACATCAATATAACATCAACATACTTTTCTTTTCATGGGCTAATAAATACGCTAAGTTTACTTTGTGTCCTTGACGCTTACTTTAAGCGCCTCCAATCCGGAAATGATGTCCTGAGGTGTTCGTGTGGTAGCTCGGTGTTTTCATCATTCCTCTCAGTGATGTTATACCGCGGAATTTTTTTGTCAACCAATTTGTGTTTATGCTTTAGAGGATCCGCTGTTTTTCTTTTATTTTCGAATACATTAGTTTTTGCTGCATTAACGTGGGGCGCGCAGATAATACATAATGATTGTCTGTTAGGCCACAGACGTGAAAGAAACATGTGTTTGGCAACAGCGGTTTTGAACCGTTTGCGTTGTCGTTGGTTATAGGCACATGGTCGACATCTGTGAGTGCAGGAAATCTCTCGAAACATATGAGGTCATTGTCATGGCTGCAGACTTGAAATGAATATTCATACACTACAACAGTCTAATGAGTTCATCGGTTAACTCACGCAGTACATTCCGGTGTCTCCTTAGATATGCCAAATTTCTTAAGAAACGTGCTCCGTGGTTTTGAAGACTGTAAATCATCTCAGGACGGAACGGAAGGTGCAACATTAATCCAGTATTGTAATGATGTATTGTTTCCGAAATCGCGTGGCGCTTTCTCAGTTATCCTGCACACATGTCATGTCAACAAGGTATCTCTTATAGGAGCCCTGTGGTGGCTTGTTTTACTGAGGGCAGGGTATGAAGCAATAATTCATTCTTGACCGTCCCAAGCAATCTTCATGATCCTTGGATGGGCACATTCAAAGGTCAATGAATCCCGTGTTAAAGCTTGTGATTTGAGCTTCTGCCTTCGCAGTGGAATATCGTTTTTAATTTCGGTGATTATTACATGGGTTCGAAGATGAAGACTTAAATCATCCGGCTACAGTAATTTTGTATTTCGATATCAAGCCAGCTTTCGTTCAGCTTAAAATTAACATCAAAAGCAAGGTGCAGCTTCGCCGTTGAGGACTACAACTACCTAGACCAAAGGAAAATTACAGGTCCACCGTAGTTTAGGCTAAATGGGCATTTACTAACATCATCATCATCATCATCATCATAGACAGCAATACATCAGTGGTTCACACTGATGCTTAACTGCCACACAACCACGAAGAAAAAAACCTATATAGGAAGAAAGAAGAAAAAGAGGAGGGGAGGGGAAGTGGACCTAACTACTAAAAATAGCTACGTCTATATTCAAACATACAACATCAAGGCGCCTACACCTTGCAAACAAACAACCGAGCTGTAAGTGAAAGTAAGCGTTTACTAACCCTACAAAACCATCCGTGATGGAGCAACTTATGGCTTCAGACGGAATGTTATTTCTTTGGGAATTGTAGAGCCTTCTATCGTAGATTCGTCTTCCGCTGCAAACTAGTAATAGAAAAGACTGCTCTACAAGACCCATGTCATAAGTTGTGTTCAAATCAAGCTACCTCAAGAGCGTTATCATTCAAGTGCATAGAGCTCAAGAATTTCAAGTCGAGGCTCATGACTCGAATTAAAGTGAACAGCTTAACAACTTCCCACGGAACCCGCTCAATCTCGAACATATCTTTCATTAAGATAGAACACACGACTTGATTAACGTACTCGTCTTACGTAGACCATGTTGAGCGTTTGAAACAGTTTTTTATATTAGAGAGACTCCGTTTTGTTACCCAAAAAGTAACGATGATTGTCAAACAAGTCTACGTACATCTTCATTAATGTTATTTCTGAGCAATTTTCATGATGTTCACTCTGATGAGTGCACTGCAATTCATAAAAAATCGCCCGTTTGCTCCAATCGACATGTGAACATTTGTCGTTGTCTCCAGGTTGACTCCACTCAAGTGACCGGTTCTTAATACTATCACAACCGGTGTGCAATACACTGGACTCATTAGCATTTCATACTTTTGGGTCATCGTCGTGGAGAAGAGCGTTGCTGGAAATGTAATCCAGAAGCTGGTTGATGTAAATAATAGAGGACCGGGCACTGATCTTTGGGGAATCCCCGCAAGAATAGAGAAAGGGTGTTTTTACTATAAAGGTTCTGTTGTCAACCCCTGACATAATCCAGCGCAATATCCCTTCCTGGATGTACGGCATTACGGCACACGGTTAAAAGTATTGACGAAATCGTTGGAGGTATCATTTGAGATGTGGCCACCGTGAAGGTCATGTTGGTTACGCATAACCGATCAGATTGGAGAACAAGCTCAGCAAAACTAAAGGGTTTATTTGAGAAGAAATATTTGGTGGTAATGTTCCATTATCTTGCGTAAACTGCTAGTACGGCTGATTGACCAATATTTAGCGCAGGAGTGTCAACCGGCTGTCTTAAATATGGACGTGCTAGCGACCCCTTTTCACGTCTCAGGAATAAAGTCACTCGCATTGTCTTTCAATAAAATATGGCGGGGCTTCGTCTGGCTGAGGGCTGTGTTTTGTGGATTTTAGGACGGACTACGTAAAGTCCTGTTGTCCAATGCAGAATGGCCTTTAAAAAGAGACTGGACATGGGGCACAACGACAAGCAGGATTTGTAAGACTGGATACGTTGTCGTTCGGTGGCCGACATGCACCTGAGACGGAGGTTGTCAGATTTGCTCTTAGTATCTTTTGGAACTCTTCTTTACAGAAACTTAAAACATTTCACTCTGTTGATAAACACTGAAAAGGCGCAATTTATGGGATGTCTCAGGCGTAAATTTTCGTGCACTCTGACCATACATGGACGTTCAGCTAATTTTCATCGAGTCAAAATTCCATAGGACGAAAGGGATTAAACAGACGGACACAAAAACTGAAAATCAAAATTATGGGAATGCCGACTACCAGGGTAGCCGCAACGTCAACACAAATTGTTTTTGAACACACAGGAGGGACTGTGACGTTTGATAGCCAAAGCCTCAGCAAACTGGAGTATGCGTTTCCGGTTGCTCCGAAAAATCACCGAGAATGCGTCAGAACTTTGACTCTGTGTCCTGTTTGGATTATGTGCCTTGCAACTGATGATGCTGGGTGCCGTCCGTCGGCATCCATACAGGCGTCTGGCGTTTCTAACTGAGTTTCCAACCATTTGGGAACATGCTCCTTGATACGAACAGCTAGTTGTCGGTTTGTCCTCCCTATGTAGCTCATACTGCAACTACACGAATATTTGTATAAACAGTGGGATGTGACAGACGTAGACTGTTTGTTCGTAGCCGGGAGACTGGTAGAGTTCTGGTTCGCTGTACTATACACAGTTTTCGCAGCGTTATATGTCCCGGATACAGTTTACCGTCATTGTTGTCCAGCTGTCCTCTAGAACCTAGAGTTCTAAATTCACTGTCCTCTTCGGTACGGTTTTTAATCATACCGTTGGGATAATGGCTCTGCTGTACTTTCTAACTAAATTGCAATGGTACCCGTTGACCTGCAGAGTGTCCGTCAGTAAACTTAACTCTGGCTGTAGATTGTCCTCTGTGCAAATCCTTCGTGCTCTGTGAAAAAATGTCCTGATTAGGCCCCCCTTATACTGCCCTGAACAGAACCTTTTGAAATACACATACTCTCCTGTCCAAGTAGGCTTCCTATAGATAAATCTTCCTACTCTGTCATCTGATCCTTCCAGTAACTAGTATGTTCGGACACGAAAGACAGTCATTCACTTCGTTCTTTCTCGTCAGCTTTAAGTTCGGATGAGCTTGGTTCAACTTCAAGAATAACATATTTGAGTCACTTGAGCTCTCAAAAATGGCTAGAATATCATCTACGTAGCGTCTGTACAACGCCGGTTTTGACAGGCTTTCGTATAATGTAGATTCTACTTGTAACCGTGAAGAAATCCAACTGCCCATTACAATTCCGTCCACTTGTCGAAAACTTAATGTCTGGAAATTGAACCTGACATTATGTTTACACAAAAGTATTAGTGATTTTAGTTCGATTGTCGGAGTGAGAAACGGAGTACTGCTGTTTACAGCCAATTCGCAAATATCATCAGTTGTTTTATGAGGTGGATTGTTAGTAAACATGGACGTAACATCACTTGAACACGTCGGTTTATCTGGGACATTTAAATCAATTAACAACTTTCTGTCGGGTGATAATCCTGACAGCGTCCAAGAGTTGGAAAAGGAAATTTTCCGCGAGTTGGAAAAGTTGAAGATAAATAGCGTAATCTCTATCGGTTAGTACAAGCTGCTAAATACGATGGACACACACACCCCGCATACGTACGGACTGCTCAGAACCCACAAACCAAACGCCACACTTCCTCATATTATGTCCATGTGTAACGCACCGCACAAGTCTATGGTTCACGTACAACAGTAATAAATGGGTTGCACGAAACTAAATGGTGTGTTCCACTATATCCAGATGTAGTCCTGTCATGTGATGACATTTCTTTCGATACCGCGTGGAGCAGTTTCAAAAATTGCGTGGATTCTGTGTTAATAAGGAGCTTTGGAATTTGTTCCCAAAACCGAAACGTGTGAAGTAATGTTTCATCTTCAACTGTCCTGAAAAACATGCATGATCCCTGAGTATGCGCGTTGGACGCCCTAATATGGACCATGTGCTTCGAGCCTACGCCCATACATTTTGCACCGTTACGATGTCTCGTAATCCAAGTAGCACACTCCGAAGAGCCTCTGCAGAGCATTGTGAGACTGAGGAGTGGGTCGGTAATGATGATTGGCACACCCTACTTAGGACCCCAATGGTCCTGCAAGGGGCAAAATGAGGGCGACCAAAAACATTTATAAAATCCGTCTTCCAAACTTATTTGTGCCCCATCCTTATCGCAAGCACGATATTGTAGCTCTGATTCCATCCCAAGGACCAAAAATATTCATGGCGGCCTAACAACATTTGCTATATAACGTTCGACAAGATAACAGCACACGGTTGTAGGAAAAAAAACAGTTCGTGTACATATCACAGCTACGGATGGAAATCAACGGTTAGTTATCTGTTATCTGCAATGCTAATTCCAATCATACTCATAGTTGATGATTTTCATTTCCATAACTTCTTCAGAGATTATTTGTATAATGAACAACGGAATAACGTAAGCAGTTGTGACGTACAAACAAATAGACGCAGTTAAAAGGTGCTCATCACATAAGTACACCCTAGGAAGGTGAATATTATGGAAAATGTTCAACTAACGACAACAACCTAACAGAACACTGTTAACCATGTGCCAGAAACAGATAGTTTGAAAAATGCTCAGTACGTAACAAAAGTTGCGACCGTCCAGAACACAACAGAAGTCAAGGCTACAGTCGTGCAAAGAGAAGACAAAAAACGGCAACAACTTAATACCCGACAGGTGATTGAAATGACACAAAGTAAAAAAACTGATTTACTCAGACAAAACCAGAACGTTAACATCAGAATTCTATATTTTCATCACTACCCACGGGCACTAGTATATTGTTTAAACTCCGCCACGTAGTCACACACTGCTCATTGAACTTGAAAATAACGTTCTTACATATCGTCCGGCGGTTGCGATAGTACTAGAATTCTGTCACCGATGTGATGACGACTGTCAAGAACTTAAACGCAAGCTGACTAAAAGCTTGCGCAAAGACCGTGAGCACCTACTTGGTCGAACAGTCGAAAGAGATGGAAAGGGCCTTTTTATCTGGAAATTGCAGAAGGCTTTTTTCCCTGATCCGTGGTTGTACTGGTCGTCGAGTTGGTGTAAGTGAGACCATATGTGAAAAAGATGGTTCACTTATCACCAATCAATCGCGTCGACTTGACAGGTGGGCTGAACATTTTGAAGAACAGTTCAGCTGGCCTCAACCAGACCATGTGGACGACGGGACCCGAATGGTCAGTTATTGCGTTCCAGACGGCCCTCCGTCGGAAGCAGAAGTGGTCCTGGAGCTCAAATTATTGAAGCGTAACAAGGCTCCTGGACCAGACCTCCTCCTCCTTCTCTTTTCAAGGATGGCGGGGAGAGGTTGATATCAGAACTGACAAAACTCCTCCAGACGATTTGGGAGACTGAAGAGGTACCTCGTGATTGGTGCCTATCAACAGTAATTCCCGTTTTCAAAAAGGGGCCCGAAGTCTGTGACAACCACAGGGGGCATCAATCCAGTATCTGTTGCGTCCAATTTACTCACTGGTCTCATTTTACGTCGGCTCACTAAGCCCAAAGAAAGTCAGGTACGCGTAGAATAGGCAGAACTTCGATCCGGTCGAGGGTGCACCAATCATTTTTACCTTGCGACGGATCTCGGAAAATCGACACTTTCATGAGCAGCCGACGGTCGTGGTCCATTTAGACCTGAAGGCTGCTTTCGATTCGGTTGCTCGTAGCATCCTCTGCAACTGTCTTATTCGCAAGGAAGTACCAGGGAAACACGTGAATCTGTTCAGATTACTGCATGCTCACTCTGCAAGCAGGGTGAGAGTTTATGGACAACTGTCTCGGGCGTTCATCACTTCTAGTGGTGTTCGTCAAGGGTGTCCGATTTCCCCCTTCTTGTTCAATTTTGTCATGGACGACATTCTGGAGGGTGCGCTTGAGGAGTCCAGTGAACTTGGTGTTGAGCTTCTTCCTGGCGCTAGGTTGACCGATCTGGAGTATGCGGACGACATTGTCTTACTTAGCCCCTCTGCCGAAGACATGCAGACCATGCTGAACAAGGTGAATGACCGCTTCACGCCTCCAGATTGTAAAGTGCTTCTTCAAGACTTGAACGTTCACGTTCCTGTGTCCTTTATTGCGGTCTCGCTGGATACTGTGAACACTCATGTTTCTGGGTAGTATTATCTCGTCAGCCTGTAATATTGCTGATGAGATATCAGCGAGGATAGCAAAGGCACGAGTTGCCTTTGCCAACCTGCGTCATCTGTGGCGTCGGAAAGACGTTCGATTGTCGCTGAAAGGAAGAGTATATAATGCTTGTGTACGTTCTGTTTTGCTCTATGGATTCGGAAACGTGGCCTGTTCACAACGAAGATGTCAGCAGACTTGCTATGTTTTACAGTCGTCTTCTGCGCCAGTTAGCCCACTCTGATCGCGCGAGCAATGTGGCCGTTCGCCGGCACGTATTCGGGAACGCCTAGTGCGCGTGATCAGTTGGTCAAGCTAATCACGTTGCACAGCCTTGCGATGGTTGGTCACGTACTCCGTATGCCAGCTGAGCGTTTACCGTACCGGGCATTATATACTGAGACCACCAACAGTTGGGTGAAACCACGTGGTGGTCAAGCAACAACGTGGTCACGAAATATGAAGACCCTGACTGCTCCACTGAGTAAAGTGGGTAGGTGTCGCCTGCCTGGATGGGGTCCTCGTGATCACTCAAACCGCTGGTTAGAGACGCTATCCGAGATGGCGGTGTGTCGCAGTCAATGGCGTACCTGCATCCATACCATTTCTAGTTCTTCCTTTCTCCTATTATTATTATTATTATTATTATTATTATTATTATTATTATTATTATTATTATTATTATTATTATTATTATTATTATTGTTACTCCAGCCTTTTCAGCAACTTTTCTCCCTATAGGAAGTTTTACGCCACTCTTGAGGTGAGCGGCGGACGGGATCACAGTATCTTCTGGTCAGGCCCATGGCTATTATGATGATGATAAATGTCGCTGTGTGTTGATTTGGAAGAGACGACATATTAATATGAAGGGTTTGCTTAAAAAAATACAACGTACCAATTGCTAGGTCATTTTTAACTGTCTTCAACAATGGACGTGCTATCTAAGCAAACAATGGATAAACTCTGTTATGGACCATATGGTTTCAACCTACTTCTAAGAATAACCTTATTGGGTTTAGTGTTGGAAAATGTGGGGTTACGCATGTCAGACATAAGCAGAACTTCATTTATTACCACGGTGGATTGCTGACGTAAGTTACGGGTAGAGAAATAGACTTTAGTAACCTTGGACTGCATACCCTCCCGAATTCTCATTACACTGAGACAAAGGCCAAAAAATCAAATGGCACTGTTGCTCTTCTAATGCGTCCGTGTGGTGAATTTGAGCGATCTTGCTTCAGCACACCTCACAACAGCCCTATCCCTTCACACATTGAGCAAGGTACCTTGGTCTGGTCTCCTCACCCGCAGCAGGACAAACACGTTCTAGAAACCATTTACATGTGTGCTGCTAAGACACACTGGGTGACAAACAGTGGGTCTTACTTCGAGGGGTTTTGTTAACTGTAACTTTTATCACCTGCATGTCATAGGCTGAGAGATAACCCACTACTTGCCTTCATGTTTTGGGGGATTGTAGCTCATCCTTGCAGATTCCTGCTCACTCTCGCAGGTACTGGTGTACGTAAGGATCATCTTAAATACAGTCAGCCAATGCGGTAGGTTGGTGCTCAGGTACAACTCCTTTTTGGTAGGTGTCTGTTAAAGTCTGAAAATCCCAGTCTCACTATGTGAGTGTTTGCTTGACAATTGTGTTCATGGTTCGCATTTATAGATATCAGTGCTATGTTCCGTCTTTTTCTGTGCATCACAGATCGCTGGAATGCTCTCCCCATGGACTTAGCGCCTGCCCAATCGGTCGGTGATACCTATGTAGCTCAGGTTATATCAAGGCACTGAGTCATTCGTCGTCATCAGGTCATCAATCAATCATCATAGACAGCAACACATCAGTGGTTCACACTGATGCTTGACTGTCACACAACCACGGAGAAGAACGAAGGATAAAGGAAACGTATATAGGAAGAACGAAGGAAACAGAGGAGGGGAGGGGAAGTGGACCTAACTACTAAAAATAGCTACGTCTATATTCAAACACAACATCAAGGCGCCTACACCTTGCAAACAAACAACCGAGCTGTAAGTGAAAGTAAGGCGTCATCAGCAAGACAGCTTCCTTACGGCTTTCACTGCCCCGCATCATTAAGTGCACTCACTTCACACTCGGCCAAACAACGACAACATTCACGCCACTGAGCTCGATTAGCCGCCATCTCACCTAACGTCTCAAGCCACCGACTCTGTGAGTCGCGAGGGCCCCAGCCCGGGAGACGAACCCGACCTACAGTGACCAACCCCTTCGTAAACGATTTCATTTGTCTACGCCAGGTCATCATCTGTCCACCTCGCACCTTGCGCCAGTCGGCCGCAGCGTCGGCAAACAGTGTTCGGTGTGGCAAACGACCCGATACGAGCGATTGAACGCAGACATCGGTGGTCAAATACCTGGAGACGGTTCACGTCCTCTACCCTGAGCGGCCACGTTTCGCTGCCGTAAAGTAATACAGCCCTCACTGTTGTTTGATATACGCGACCCTTAAGCTTCAGAGAAATACCTCTCTGTCGCCATAGGTGTCTCAGATTAGCGAACACCGCCCTAGCCTTGGAAATACGCGCTTCTATTTCATTCCCTACACCTCCGCCGCCGTCGCTGATGCAGCTTCCCAGGTATACAAACCGGTCAACAATCTCCATGACTTCATTATCTAACATTAAATCTACGTGATCACAACAATCTTGCAGAAGCACTTTGCATTTTGAGGCTGCAAAGCGCATTCCGAAGTACTTTAGCAGAACGCGAAATAGCGTCCAGTGTTGTTTGTGCCGCTTGAAAGTTGTCACACAACACCCTTATCGTCAGCATAATCAAGATCAGTCAGTCTTTCACCAGGTAGGAGGTCCACGCCGGCATCATTTGAGTGCCGCAGACAGTCCTCCATTATTTCGTCTATGACGAAATTGAACAAAAATGGCGAAAGGGGACAGCCTTGACGTACGCCGCTCCTGGTGCTGAAACTGTCAGACAGTTCACCGTAAACCCTAACCTGAGCTGAAGTTTGGGAATAAAGCGCTGACAGTATGTTCACATACTTAGTCGGTACACCCCTACGTCTAAGCGACCCCAAAAAGTGTAGATCGGTCCGCCGAATCAAACGCTCTTTTATAGTCGAGAAATACGGCGATTGTTGGCCG